>BPLR01015042.1:0-30829 GCA_021605095.1 Caerostris extrusa | reverse complement strand
GTTACAGCAGGTTTTGTTCATTTACATGGGGCTCTAGAATAACACAATACATCATACTTTACGATAATACTAAATGCATATCATCGCCCAGCATCTAAGGCCTGGCGAATCTCTTAGAAACAAAGCCTTCCTTTACAGTATGCAGAACAGATGATCCTTTTTCTTTTATCAATCTTACACATCTTTGATAAGGTGAATAAAATGCAAGCAGTGTCTCTGTGAATTCTGAGGGCGTGGGAATATGGAGACATGGCCTGATGATACTTGTGATTAGCCTGTTTACAGATTATTTGTTCTGTGCATATTTTGCTTGTGTAAAATGCGGTAATTAATAACGCACCATGCATTAAAATAATTTTAAAATTGTACCACTTTCATAATACATGGGTCGTCGTCATAGCTAAAGTAAGATGAGAGATCACAATTGGGCTGATCGAGCCTTGAATAGAGTTTAATAGCTGCCATAAAGCACATAATGCCATGTGCTGTTCGTGACATCTCGTGTTGCTTGTGTGTGGTATCAATCGTCACCCAGCCTCCGGTGGCTGGGCAGCATGCAAGACACCGGAGATGAGCAGCTGGGCGTCAGCACGGAATGCTACTGCACAAATTTCCTTTGAAAGAACACATTTCTCAGAATTTAAAGAATCGGCTCTTTAAATATGCCCAGCACCTGTCTCCTGACCATCAGACTGCGCTGCACAAGATAAATTATATGCTATAAATTTAGTTTAAATAATAATTAAGTAAAAATATTTTTTTTTGCATAGAGTTGGCAAATATTACATGAATGGATGCCCCGATGGCAGCATGCACAGACGTACATATTGCGAGGCGCGGATGGTGGATCTTCTGAGTGGCAGGCCGCATCCATTAGACCGGACGTACCCCGAACCACCCGCGGGCTCATGCCGAATGAACCCGAAACCCAAAACAGCTCAGGTGCCTCAGTAAAAATATATAATGAAGGTTTCCTGCGAATGAGGTTTAAAGCCACATCACAAAAGATGATACCTTAAAAACTAATTTGCCTCTCATTTGGCGACAAATGGTTATGATGCCACAAAGTTTGTGTCTGTAGTGCCAACAACATCTAAGTCATAGCCATATACTCCCTTGGGCCTCCTAAGTCCTTACTCACACCGAAGGACTAACAGCTTGTAATTTGCTTGGGATAATATAATGGTATTTAAATGCACTAGAAACAGAATAGTTCATTTAATAACACTGTTATTTATCAAGAATCGTTTAATCAATTGGCCCTTACTACACAATTGCGAAGGCCCGAACGGCCGGCGACTAGCCCTCTCGCGCTCGGTACCACAGGCTCGGTCGAGTCCCATTCCTTCTGGCTGTTGTTTGTAATGGCTCGGAATCCGCTTAAACCGTAGGTCCCGGTTCTCATAGATCGTAGAAAGGCCAGGAGGCAGGCTTGTTGGCCCGCGTCCGTGGTTTCTTCAAGATATTATCGCGCTCCCGCGTAAATGCAAAGACGTCTGTGCAGCGGCTTGCCCAAGGCATCCAAGACCGCTGCCCATGTGTTTCAGAAAATATACAATAATTATTAAAGAATTCTCATGCTGGGTCATGAGATTCCACAACTGTTCGAAGTCCAGACTGAGCCTCACATTGAAAACACACATCCACATATACTCCCAGGCTGGGCTTTGACAGCATGATAGAAATATTAATATCTGAAATTGGTAAAATGGCACACCGGTCAATCTTGATGCCTTACCTTCAATATTGCCAAACCAGTCTCATTGTAGGTAAACCGGGATCAACAGTATGAGCCAGGCGTATTTATTGTATAGCCAGACAGTGGTTGTGTATAGCTGTGATTTATAATTATTGTATATTATACCATATTTATACAGCTGCATTGTGAAATTGAGTCAAATAGGTACAGTGTGAGGTTCATCCACTGTACAACACATCTGCCAGACAGACATATGGCATCAGGGTGCCGCAAAGTCCATTGCTGGTTGCTGTGATTTAACTTACCAAAGTTGTTCTAAAATAAATTTCATCTGCTCAATAAGACTGGCGAAATTTCCAGAAGTTTGTTTCATGGCATAACTAAAAATTATACTAACTGAGCAGGCTTGTATTATATTATATATGCTTTGTACCAATAATATATGTATTTTCAGGATAACAGCTGTATTGCTGCCTTTGACTAGTTCTGAATCTTCAAAGAACATTAAAATCGGTATTTTTCGGTCTTCAAAAGAGATTACATTGAAAAGCTCAAAAGGTTTCGGTTACTTTCCAGCATAGGTCAGTGGAGTGGCGGCTCAGCTCCCCATTGCGGGCCTCAAGGCTCGCACAAATCCAGTTCTTAGCAACTAATTTCATTGCCTGAGACCATGCACATGCACCTTATTAGCACGACGCCTTGCAAAGCTTGACAAGCCGTTGAAACAAGCCTACTTCTTAACAATAAAACCGCTTCTGAACACTCCTTCTCGGGAAGATTTGCAGACTTTGAATTGAGGATTACAAAAAGAGTCCATATTGAATGTCTAGTCTTTTGTTTGGAGCTCAAAGAAGATCCAGCTGTTGGTCAGTTGTAGACAAGAGTACTGAAAGCAAGACAAAGGCGGCACTGCTTTCTTTGTTCACAATTTGCAGTTCAGCATCATTTTCGCTGAATTGGTCTGAAGGCAGTTGAAGTAGTTCTTAAGTTCGTGCAAACCTACTTTTGCATCAGTAATGGGATTTTTAATTTGTTCAGTGTTTTCGACTTTCTTAACTAGCCCGCATTATAATAATATTAGTTGGTCCTGGCTTGATCACACAGGAAAATCACATCACAAACGATTTAAATATTTGTATTTTTATTTTTAACAGCGGGGTTGAAGTGAGGCTACAAATCATTGTATAGCATCATGATTTACTCGATTTTATACAGCAATATGGTGCCGATGGCCGAGCAGGTTTCAGGCATGGTGATGGTTAACAGACAGGCTGGTAGTCAGGTCCCGGTGCCCGACCAGCGTTGGGAGGTCACTCAGCGTCTGTAGTGCCTTCGGAAAACCGTGTTCTTAGCAGTCACACTTCCCAGTCTCAAATCAGGCACAGCAGCCGTGCCATTGGGGCAGGGCTGGGACAGGGCTGGGCCCAGACTGGACCTGTTGGGCGAACCGTGTGGCAGCATGACCTGAACCACCCTGGGCTGCCATGCCACTCCAAAACCTCGAACATGAGCCTGTGGCAACAAAAGAATCAGAGCTGTCCAAGTTCAAAGCGCCTGGAACAGGCAATTAAAGAAGAAGAAGAAAGAATTTTCAATGTCATCGTAAAAGGAATTGTACGTGCCAAATACGATCACGTTCAGCACGCTTTTATTATCCACTCCTTGTGCCAGCAGTTGAACTCAGTTTTAATACTAAAATACACAAATTGCTTTGCAAGCTTTAATGTTCTCTTTTCAATGAAAAGATGTAGACTTGAATTGGCGATATTCCATATTGCTAAAATTTTGAAAAGAGCATCCAGGCTGTTACAGTTGTAGACAACAAAAAGTGGTGAGTACTGAAAGGTTGGCCAGCAGGCACTGCTTGTGTTCAGTAATCAGCCGGAGTCAAGGTCGTGCAAAAGAAGCTGCTGAATTGAAGCAAGAAGAGGCAAAAAGCACCAAGTGCGTTGTTCATGGTGTCCTGGTCTTTGCATCGGGTTTAAAGTGTGGCAAATGATACCAGGCTAATTATGCTCGATCACCCCGCCAGCCAACGAAACAGCTGCAATCAGCAATTATAACACGCCTAGGATGTTATTTCACAGATATTTCTTTTAAAAACGGGATTGTTTGGTGCGTATCATTAATAGCAAACTTACATATGAGCCAGGCGTTTTCTGCATCATTGCATTTACTGTGCCAGGCTCGGAGGCATGCCCAAAGGACTAGCGGCTCTGATCCGTGTCATAGCTTCGCTCAGATGGCAAGTGATGGCTTGGTACGGTTCGTAACCACTTTAAGCTGTAGGTTCCGGCTGTTGGGTGCCTATGGCTGAGCTGTCTTTGCCTGTAAAACAGCCAAAGATCCCTTGTCTGGCACAGCAGGCAAAAAGAGGATGATCTGCAAATAATGAAATGTCCATTGGTCAGCTGTTAGCAACATTATTCCATTTCCGCTGTAAGCTTCCAGTTATCTGGTCAAGTAGAAATTAAAAATTGTATATAACATAAAAAACCATATGGGTGAGTGCTTCTTCTTCGTTGGCGTGGGTTGCCTGTTTGAGGGAACAAACCCAACAAAAACAACTGAAGGTTACATATATGACTTTTCTTTTTACTGGGTCAGAAGGCTCAGCCCACCCCCACAGTTGAAACCGGGACTTGGCGATTGGTGGGCTGACCACTGCAGCTGCACCGCCGGGAGCCCAGAGACCCGGCACAAGTGCCAGACACAAACAACAGTGGCGCCCTTGTTTGTATCAAAGAAAACACTTTGTAAGTTCTCCATTTTCAGACTGGGATCGTAACGTGGATTCCCGAATTACAACATCATCGCCTTAGGTCCTCGGTCAATTAGTTATTCAAGCGCGGTGTCTTAATTATTATTGTTTTGTTTTGTTTATTACTCAAGATATCATATTGATTGAATTTCTGGCAGGAGCGAATGTTGTTAGCATGGGGTCAAACAGTTCAAAGCAGAATTTGCAAATGATGCTTTTCACTTATTATCATCACACCCTCGTGTTTGCTAAATCTAGTGTTGGTTATAGTCGAAAGACAAAGACAGAAGGAGTTGGAATTCCTTTCAGTTCATTACCTGTAGCACATAATGCTCCTCACCATCAATGAATGGGTGGAGCGGGGCTCGTAAGAACCATTCAACCACTAACCGGAACAAACATACTTGATCACGAATGAAGTAGTCTTTGTTGGCCACGGTCAACAAGATTCACAGACTACCTCGATTCTGTGAAAATTGTTTTTATTGATGTTTATTTTTTAACGAGCTCTACTATGTAAATAACGCATTTGCATGCGACAATATTCTGCCCATGCACACTCAGCCTTTCCGGGAGTTCTTTTTTACTGTTACTAAAGTACAGAAAGGCTTATTAAATTGCCGACATTTTTTATAGGTAATACCTGGCATAAAAATGCCAGCCAAACAATTGTTATCACGCCAGTGGGCCGACATCGTTAAAATAAATGGTGAACTATTACTTAAACCGTAAGTATGTAATGCCGCAAAGATAATATATATAATTGTCACAAATACTTAGTAAATAGCTTGAAGGATATGATTACATGTATGACAAAATAAAAGTGCTAAACTAAGTAATGGTTTTTTGTTAAAATATTACCGTAGCTAAAATGCATTAGTGCAGATTTGGGCCAATTATTGGAGTTCACAAGAGCAAGATTTTGAAATACTACTATTACATAATACCTGCTTCCGTGAATATAATTATCACCATATATGTATATCGTTTTCAGTTAAAAATGAATAAAAACTAAAAAACATAATGTATGCCTTTTTTTTATTCATATTTCAAATAGATAATTATATTCACGGAAGCAAATTATTTATATAATGAAGATGAATGACAAAAATCGTATCTTGTGAATAATAATTGGTTAAATCTATTTTTAACTAATGCATTTTTAACTACAGTAATATTTTAACAAAAACCATTAAAATAGTTTAGCTTGGATTTGTACTTTGAAAGTTTTGTCTAACGTAAAATAATTATCCTTTAAATATACTAAAAGTATTTGTGATAATTACATACCTGTAATTTTCAACTGTATTTCGATTACAGTACTTTTACAGTTTAGAGTAATTAGTTCACCATTTTGGTTTTGAAACGATCTTCATAGTCTATTTTTGGCGTGATAATGAGTAATTATTTAATAACATTTTATGTAGGCATTACCTATAAAAGATGTCAGTAAGTTTTAAATACATTTCACAATACTTTTATTAACCAATTAAAGATATATATTGCTCAGAGGCGGAATTTAATTGTGCATGAGATTTAAGTGTTATTAAGCATGTAAATATTTATTGCGTTAAAGATTCCTATAATAAATTTCATTAAAAATAAACATCTTTCAATAAAATAATATTTTTCTATGCATTTATCTTCTAAATCAGTGAATCTGTGATTCTTGTTGGCCATTAACCAACAAGATTCTCGATTCAGTGAGTCAAATTATGTTTGTTGTACCAAACCAATTTGGAAGGAAAGGTAGATGAGTAGTATACGGGCAATTGGTACTCTACCCTTTCTTCCTCGTGTCTAATTGAGGGCATTATGTTCTACAGATTCGTCTTGTCCCTCCTCGGCATAGACGAAGGAATTTGCTCTGACACTGACCTTCTAAATCTTCTCTTTGATTATCTTCTTCTTTATTTCTTCTCTTTTGACTATACAATAACACTTAGATTTATAAGCCTGAAAATTAATGATAATGTAAATTGAAAAAATTATCGTGCAATTCTGCTTTTTAGTTTGTTTATTTATCTTAACAACTGATTCATATATACTAGAAATTCAATCCAATATTCTATCTTGAACAGAAAATAAACAAAACAAAATAATAATAATTAAGACACTCTTATTGGGGCCAGATAGCTAAGTGGCTAACACTCTGACCTTTGTACCGCAGGTTTCAGGTTCGAATCCTGGAGGTGGCATGGGTGTTTGTGAGTGGTTCGGAATCCACGTTAAGCTGTAGATCCCAGTCTAATTAGGCTAAAGTGTGCAAAAAAAATGACTGTAGAGCGACAAACCAAACCAAACCTGATGACTGAGTGTCTAGCGCTCTGTGCTACAGGTCTCAGATTCAAATCCCGGCGGTGCGATGAATGTTTGCAGTGGTCCGGAATCCACTTTTAATCGTAAGTCCCGGTTTTAATATAACTGTAGAGTGATGGGCGTATCCTGAACCCTACCCAGTAAAAGAAAACATCTCCTGTCTTGAAAGCTGTCAGTTGGCTGGCGGGTTTGGTCCACCATGGGGCTGTTACGCCAATGAAGAAGAAACACTCTTATTATATGGATTTTTATGTATAAATAATCTAATTTTTAATTTCTATACTGTTAATTGTTTTTGTTAATTAATAGGCTTACAGATGGAATAATGTTTTTAGCTAATAAAAACATTTTGGGACATTCTACATAACCGTGTAGATCAAGTCCGTCTGCCTGCTGGCAGATTTCTCAAATGCGTTATTGTTGAACACAGAAGGTGTTATTTGGACAGTCATTTTTACAGAGTAGTAAGGTTGTTTTTTTTTTTAGATCCTTTTCTTACGCCCAAAAATCATATTAGAATCCTTATTCCTTTAATCTAAAAAAGGAACCTAAAATTAAATTAAATATATTTTTTTATTATTAACCATCTTGCAAAGGCTTAGAATCCATCGCACCATCGATAGACAAATACATTTTTATTAAACCTTAAGGAACCTTTATTAAATATATCAATTAACTATCTAACATTAATAAATTTTTTATTACATTAATTATTTTCTAAAACAAAAATCAAAAACGTTTTTGTCTCTTTCATTTTATCAGCCATCTGGCCCCCATTTAGGAATTATTTATTTATTGATGTCAATAGATATTTTCTTTATTGAGTTTGGTAAAAAGTCGTGATAAGTTTGTGAATATTATAAACAATCATAATACATATATAAGTTTACTAACCAATGATTATGTTTACCAAACAATCCCTAGTTTTTAAAAAATAAGAAATATAAATATTTTAATCATTTTTGCTTAAACTCTAGGCATTGTTTATAATTAAATATGATTTTAAAATCCTGTTTCGTTAATAATATTATTATAATCTTGATTTAGTTAAGTAGTCAGAGAACATAGATGGCCTGAATAAATTAAAATCCCATTACCACACTTTAAATGAATGCAAAAGTTAGATTACTTTGAATAACACTTGAGATTCCTTCCAACTTTCTCTTCAAAACAATTCAAGCGAAAATAACTGCATGATGAACGAGACTGCAAACTTTCCACTCAATCCAAACTGATTCTGCTGAACAAAAGCAGTGCCACCTTTATTAACCTTTCAATTTATACCACCACTTTTCTGTCTACAACTGTGCAGAAATTTTGGATCTTCTTTTGGGCTTCAAAACAGACTGGGAATAAAAGACTAGATTTTTTGCTAATATGGAATAGATTTTTGTATCCTCAATTCAAAAAGTCTACATCTTCATTTGAAAGGAACATTCAAAAGCACTTAAAGCAATTTGTCTATTTTTAGTAATTAAAAACTGAGTTCAACAACAGAGAAGCTTTAAAGGGGTGGATAATAAAAGACTAATATGGTGTGATCGATATTTTTTTTTTTGCACGGTTTTGTTTTACAATAATTCCTTTTTTTTGGCATTGTTTATTTACTGATGGTAACGGAAATTCTTCTTCTTCTTCTTCTTTAATTTGCTGCCTGTTGGGCAACTGGCTAGTGCTCTGGTCTTTGGTACCACACAGGCTCTATGTTCGAATCCTGGAGGTGGCATGGCTGTTTGTGAGTGGTTCGGAATCCACGTTAAACTGTAGGTCCAGGTCTGTTTAGCCCTCGTGTGCACAGATGACCGCAGAGCGACAAACCAATCATCTTCAATGGCGCAACAGCTCCATGGTGGACCAAGGCCGTGTGACTACTAGGAGATTTTGAGACAGGAGATGTTTTCTTTTTACAGGACAGGGTTGTCAGTCTTACTCCCAACGCTCTACAATCATATTAGACCGGGACCTACAGTTTAAAATGGATTCTGAACCACTACAAGTATCTATTGCACCATCGGGACTTAAACCCGAAACCTGTTTCACTGAGCATCAGAACGCTAGTCACTCGGCCATCAGGCCCATGGCAACAGTATATATAGTGAGTAAATCGTGATAAGTTTATATACAATGATTATGCTATCAAATAACCCTTGTTTAAAAATAAGAAATACAAATATTTAAATCATTTTATTGAACTCTGGATATTGATTATAATTGTTGTTTTTAAAATCAAGTTATTGGTTAATAATATTATTATAATCTTGATTTAGTTAAGAAGTCAGAGAACATACTGAATAAATTAAAATCCCATTACCACACTTTAAGTGAATGCAAAGTTAGATTACTTTGAATAACACTTGAGAATCCTTCCAACTTTCTCTTCAAAACAATTCAAGCGAAAATAACTGCATGATAAACGAGACTGCAAACTTTCCACTCAATCCAAACTGATTCTGCTGAACAAAAGCAGTGCCACCTTTATTAACCTTTCAATTTATACCACCACTTTTCTGTCTACAACTGTGCAGAAATTTGGATCTTCTTTTGGCTTCAAAACAGACCGGGAATAAAAGACTAGATTTTGCTAATATGGAATAGATTTTTGTATCCTCAATTCAAAAGTCTGCATCTTTATTTGAAAGGAATATTCAGAAAGCACTTGAACTCAGTTTTTAATTGTTAAAATTAGACTTGTTTCAACAACTGTCAAACTTTAAAGGCGTCGACAATAAAAGACTAATATGGTATGGTCTCGAAATTGAAAATATTTAATAGTAGTTATAAAATTTGTAGTTTAATTATAATTATAATTATAATAGAATAATTATATATAATATAATATATATGTTGAGAATGGAAAGTGGTAGAGCTGCTTTGAAGGCTTTCAATGTAATCTCTTTTGGACAACGACCAAGGGAAAGACCGAAAAAATCGACTGTTTAACTCTGATTTTAATGCTATTAAGATCAAAAACTGGACGTCCACTGCCAAGAGAAGAACAGCCTGGATCTTTTAAAGAAGGCCAAGGCCCACAACGGGCTGTCGAGCCAGTTATGGTGATGATGTCTTATTATATGCATTGTTATATAATTATATATATATTATAATATAATATATATAATATAATACAATATATAAATATAGTTAGTATAATTTTATTATATAAATATGAATGCTTTTATTGTAACTCTTTTCTGTGATAAAATTTCAAGTCTTTATTGAGCAGATGAAATTTATTTTTAGAATAATAACGATAGTTTATTTTAAGTTCAAAAAATCACAACCTTAAATTGTACAATGGTACACCTGATCCCATATAATCACAATATACACGATAATTATAATCACAATATACACGATAATATAATCGCTATATACACAATAAATATAATTATAATATACACGGCAATAATATACACAATAAACTGATTAACAATATACACAATAAATATAATTACAATATATACAATACACACATCACAATTTACTATACAATTGAGCACTAGATTCAACAATGATTGAATTAGAAGCATTTTAAGTTATTCAGTTGTGCCATTTTATAATTTCAGATTATTAAATATTTCTATCATATTGTCAAAGTTTGATAGATTTGTTAGTTGTGATTTTCATAAACAGTATTTAATAGTATTGATGAAATAAATGTAATCTATTTTAAAAATAATCAAATAATTTAATTTATTATGAAAAGGGATTCTTTAATAATTATTAATATATTTTTTTCTTTCTAATGCAGCCGGCAAAACAAATAGACAGCTTGGTCTTGGATGCCTTAAGGCAAACGCACAGACGTTACTCACTTTGCATTACCAGGGGGCGCGTGCCATCTTGAAGAGAAGCCACGGACGCGGAGTAACAATGCCTCCCGCAACGCTCTACGATCCTATGAGAACCGGGACCTACGGTTTAAAGCGGATTCGAACCACTACAAACAACAGCCGGGAACAGCCGGGACTCGAACCGAAACCTGTGGTACCGAGCTCCAGAGGGCTAGTCACTCGGCCACTCAGGCCCCATAATTATTAATATTAAAAGAATTAATTATTAAACTGATTCTTACATTAAACTAACAGCGGTATTTTAAAATGAACTAATATAATTTCCTAGTGCATTTAAAAATACCATTTATATTGTCCGTTTAGAACTGTAATTACAAATATTGAGTCCTTCAGTTGTGAAATTGAAGGACTTAGAATTTAAAAGAAATTATATAGTATGGCCAAGATTTTGTTAACAGATAAACATGGCATCATAACCGTTTTTAATTCATAAATGAAATTAAATTAGTTTTTAAGGTTATCATGCTTATCGAAATATTTTGTGATTGACAACAAATCATTCTCAGAATTTCTCATTATATATTTTTTTACTGGTGCCTGAATGGCCGAGTGGCTAGCGCTCTGGCGCTCGGTACCACAGGTTTCGGGTTCGAGTCCCGGCGGTGCCATGGTTGTTTGTAGTGGTTCGGAATCCACTTTAAACCGTAGGTCCCGGTCCTAATAGGATCGTAGAGCGTTGCGGGGGCATTCTTACTCGGGCTCCGTGGCTTATCTTCAAGTTACACGCGCCCCCTGGTAATGCAAAGTGAGTACGTCTGTGCAGCTCTTGCCATCAGGCATCCAAGACGTTCATGTCTAAGTGTTTGCCAGCTGCATTAGAACAAAAAAAATATTTTTTTACTTAGTGGTATTTAAATAAATTTATAGCATATAATTTATCTTAATGCAATAATTATTGATAATGTTATGAGTCAGGAACAGATGTTTTTAGGCATATTTAAAAATAAAAGAGCCGATTCTTTATAAATTCTGAAATGTAATTTTGCTCAAGGGTTTTTTTTTGTACAGTAGCATTCCATTGTATTTGGAACATACGAAATACTCACATCTCCGATTCTGCAATGCCAATCTTCTTGTGAAATCGAGTTATAATTGCTGCCAATGCAATCGAATTGATACAGCTGGCTGAAGGTAAGTGGTGATTGATTTTTTACACACAAAAATGGCATAATGATGCAGGTATCCATGAACAATTTTTGTGGCATTTATGTACTTTAAAAATGGCTTAGCATAAAAAGTACTGTGATTTTACAGTCGCTCCTACTGTGCAGACTATTCAAAATTTCCGATCGAAACAATTTGTTGATCTCTCATCTCTTACTAGCTATGTGTATTATGTATTATGAAATTAGAAATTTTAATTTTAAAATTAGTTTTAATGCATAATTAAATTTATTAATTACGCATTTTTACAAAGCGGAATTATAGCGCTTATTGATTCGGCTTTGTTAATGCATAAACTAGGCTAATCACAAATATCATCAAACCATGTCTCCATATTTTTGCGCTTACATCAAATTCTACACACAGAACGCAAATAAACTTATTCCGCACTATCAAAAGTGCTTAAAAAGAAAATAATAAGACAGTAGAAAAAGGATCAATATATTCATGCATATAGATTAAAGGAAACTTTTGATTTTCTAGATAGTTCATAGATGTTCATAGATGCTCGATATGTACAGACTTGGTGATGGTGTATAGATGCAATTTTAATTATTATCGATAAAAATTATTGATGTATTGTGTTATTCTAAAATTTGCCTCTTAAATGAATAAGAATACCATAAAAATAAGAAGAATACCATGAATAAGAAGACCATGAATAAGATGCCCTTAATGAAATTTTGTTTTTATTACATTTTTTTTTTATTTTTATAGAGAACCGCCCTTACTGCTAGAAATGCGCATTGTGCAGAAGGTACATTATGTGCAGCATCTGCAGTGTGCATTGTGCAGCATGTGCATTGAGCATTGCATGAGCAGTGTGAAGAATACGTTGTGCAGTGTGAAGAATACTGTATGCAATGTGTTATTCAACATTTTAGAATAACACAATACAACAATAATTTTACCGATAATAATTAAAATTGCATCTATACACCATCACCAAGTCTGTACATATCGAGCATCTATCGAACATCTATGAACTATCTAGAAAATCAAAAATTTCCTTTTCATAATTCCTTTACTTTTCCTCCTACTTAACCTGCGTATTATTAGTTTTATTGCTATTACTAACACTATTTATTAGCTTTCATAGTGCAATAAATAATGTATAGTAAAAATATAACCAACTGGACGATACAAAAAAATAGTTTCAATATTTATTACTTATATACCGATTGAAAAAACTTAATCTTATTCATTGTAAGCTAAATAACCACAAATACAAATACTTATCTTACATATTCTTGCCATTGATAATTGAATCACATGAAGACAATAGAATGAACAAATTAAGTTTCATTTAACAATGAAATTATATTTTGGAGGGGACAATGCCTTGACTTTGGAATGAAAGCCACCAGGAACAACTTCGAATCTGGATCTCCTCGTAATTACGGCTTTGTGGATTCATTAAGGAGATGAATCCCTCCGTACAACAATCAGACAGGAAATGTACCTTTAGAATTGTACTCGGATAAAAGAGCTTCCTCATCTGTTCCTAGTTTCCAACAGAACAGATTGGGGTTTTGCGGATAAGGATGTACTGCAGTTGTCAAGAAATAGGGATGTTTTTCTAAAAGTGTGGATATTTTTCTAAAATAGACGATATTATTTCCTTAGGAAATATTTTTTTTTGATACAGATTATTATTTCGTAAAATAGTGGACATTTTAACCTAAATAAAATAATATAAATATATCAGTTCATATATTTATATCATCATATAAATTACAACTGAGCTAATAATAATAGCTCAGATGCAATTTTTTAAATTTATGTCAATTGAACGTTAGCAACAATCGTTAAGAAATATCAGATACTTTTCTTAGAAAACGGATATTTCACTAAAACAATATATATATTTTTTTAAATTAGACAATATTATTACCTAAAATAGAGAATATTTTTCTTTGATAGACAATATTATTACCTAAAAATATTTTTCTTTGATAGAGAATATTATTTCCTAAAACGAAGGACATAATATTCTAAATAGCTCAGTTGTAATTTTTAAATTTATAGGTGAATGTTGAGAAATATCGGATATTTTTCTAAAAACAATATCGGATAATTTTCAAAAAAGCGGATATTTTACTAAAACAGCATATATTTTTCTAAAATAGACGGTATTATTACCTGAAATAGACAATATCTTTCTTTGATAATATTATTTCCTAAATTATAAGAAAATATTTCCTAATATAGTGGACAATTAATAATAACAGGGTATAATTTTTTAATTTATATCAAGGGAATGTTAATAATAATTGTATTAAAAATGTTTCTGTAATATTATAAAAAATCTAGGACACTTATGCATTTCTTCTTATAAGATCTTGAAGCGTATAGAACACTTTAATAAATGCATAGGCAATAAACAAATAATAATAAAACATTAACAAAACCCGGTAATAAATGCGTAGGCCGAAATGTTCTTCAGTTAAGCTCGAAGGCTTGGTTTGACTTTTTCGCTCCATGGCA
Source organism: Caerostris extrusa (assembly GCA_021605095.1). Taxonomy (NCBI): domain Eukaryota; kingdom Metazoa; phylum Arthropoda; class Arachnida; order Araneae; family Araneidae; genus Caerostris; species Caerostris extrusa. The sequence goes on along the minus strand of BPLR01015042.1, from coordinate 16,545 downwards.
AATTTTTTGCACATTTTGGGCTAATTAAACCGGGATCTTCATTTTAACGGGGATTTCGAATCACTAAAAACATCCATTTTACCTGCAGGATTCGAACCTGAAGCCTGTAGTACCAAAGGTCAGAGTGCTGGCAATTAGCCATCAGGTCGAGTTAAACTCGAAGAGATGAAATCTGGAAAAATGGATTTCCTGCGGCATTTCTTTAAAAACTGTAGAAGATTTGAGGATGCAGCATAGCATTTTTTGCCATGGGGAATTTAACCTCAGTGCCAAAATAAATTTATTATAATTAGTAACACTACTGATTAAATTTTTTAGTTCAGTAAATAATAAAATCTAAAATACAACTAACTGGAACTAGAAAAACGACAGTTTCAATATTTATAATTTGAGTTAATCGCAAGATACAATATTGAAAAGCTTAATCTAATTCCTTGTAGGTTAAATAGAAACACATATAAATCTTTAATATTATTAATTTTATTACTAACCAGAACGATAATAATTTTAATAACATAACTTAAGATAATACCGAACATATTCTTGCTATTGATAATTGAATCACAGGAACGCAGTTGAATGAACAAATTAAGCTGAACAAAATTTGTTTAAAATATATATTTACAGATCTAATCAGGAATGAATGTAATGGTGATTAGCTTCTCCATTAAAAGGGCATAATGATGCAGAAATTCAGCGATAATTTCATGTAGATTTAGCATTTATTAATGAATTTTATAATGACTGCACATAATAATGCAGAAATTACTAATGAATTTTATGATGATGCAGCACATAATGATGAACTATAGTACATCATTCGAAAAAACAACATTCTTTGCTATTTTTTTCGCATTTATTATATAAAAATGTAAAATAATTTATTTCAAATTAAAAAAACAATTATTACAAACCTACATTATCTAGAATATTTCTACAATAATAACATTAAATCATATAATTCTGTTTTTTTTCATTTTACATTACTATGATTTAAAACTTTAATGTGTTTTGACATGCATCACTAACATGATTCTATTTTAATAAGCAATTCAACTCAAAAGTGTGTAATTCTAAGTTGATTGTTTGTCTGTACAAATACTAGATGCAGTTGAAATTTGAATGCGGTTTTATTTGTGAATGTGGTTTTACGATAACATAAAAAAACCTAACAAGTTTAATATTTTTGTCTCAAATCAAGCAACTATATTTGTTTTAATTAGGTAAAAAACTATTATTAAAATACGAAAAATGGTCGTTATGCAATAAAAACCCTTCCCTGAATTTCTATTTGATTACACTATCTGGTTTTCAATATTTATTGATTTTTTTTTCAAATCAAAAAATTTTTATTGCAAACAAATATAATGCTTTACTTCGTGTTTATTAAAAGTATAAAAAATATTTTAATCAATGCAAAGTAAATGTTAAATTTATTCCCAGCAATAGTAAAATTTTTTCCATTATTTTAATTAAATTTTGGTTGCATTTATTGGTTTCCTTTTGCATTTATTAAAGCACGAAATATTTTGATAAATGCAAAGTGAGTGTTACATTTTTATTGACAGTAATAATACAATACAGTATAATACAATATGCCATTATTTTAATTAAATTTTGGTGCATTAAAAAAAAATTATAAATTTAGAAATTAAAAATTTATTTTGAACAGTTTTTCAAAATAGAAATAATATCTAATGAATAATAAAATGAGGTTACGATATCTACTCTCTTTTAATGCATACCAACAGCACTAAAAATTAAGTTTATGACCTTTAACATACTGGCTAGTGATATGAATAGAAAAGATTTTCGATATTAAATTCCGAAATAATTTAAGATGTCAAAAATCACTTATTTAGATCAGGAACCAATATTAAAAACATAATATCGGGATGCAATTCCGATGTCAATAAATTTCCAGAGATCCAATACTCCAGAGCGCTCATAGGACCGATATAGGACGTTTCCAACGAGCCGGAGCAACTAGTTAAAGAATTTCACTTAATAACTTCGCCCAGTTCACTAAAGTTTGCTTGGCACAATCTCTGCAACTTGGCGACCCATCTGGCGCCGGAATCCATCGCCGCACGGTCCTGGTTGTCTCTTACTCTAGGACCTCCTATGATTCAGTAGCACTTTATAAGTTCTCCCGGCTACAACGCCTAGGGCCGCTATGCTACAATATCTACCTGAAGATAATTATGTAATGTGTGTGTGTTGTGTGTCTGTGATTTAGAATTCGTTGTTTTGTGTAGACCAGTGCAAATACATTGCATGTGGTATTTAGAGGACAGAGATGTCGCTTTGTAGTTAAATTTTAGTCGCAGCAACCTGATGATATCTATTGGAGGATCATCGCTTTGTTTTGCCTTGCATATGTTATACGAGAAATGTTAGTCAATTTATATATGTATAACAAAGTTTTTGGACCTATCTATGAATTATTAGAAGCCTTTAATAGTTTGTAGCAAGTAATTATTTGAATGGTTCCAAAACGCAAAGCTCTTTAGACATGGACTGTCATCTGAGATGTTAAGTAGCGTAGTATCTAAAGTAATACATATTTTCGTGATATAAAAGTATATGTGATATAACTGTTATAGAACTGTAAAAGGAGTACAGTAGGATTAAAATAAGCTTGTGGTATTTATTCTACTTTGAATGTTTATAGATATACGAAAGGTGTAGAATCTAGAATTACGAAATATTAATGCAAAAGCTTATAAAATAAGTGCTTTTTAAAGTCGTAACTTGCTGAAGTTTATATCAGTGGTAGATAGAATAGGAATTTATATAATATGTGCCTGATATATTAATATATTAGTGTTATTTTGGCAACTCTTTGATAAGCATTATAGAACATGAGCCAAGTATAATTTACTCTATATTTGCATGTAGGAATTTTAAATATAAATTTAACAAGGCAAAAAGGTGAAAAAAATTATAAGTTACATACTTATTTATACAATATAGATTATTACAGAACATTTATAAATTATTCAAATGATCAAATTGGAAAGATATTTAAACGCTCATATTTATATAAAATGCAATAATATTTAGAGTAGTCTATTTTTACCGGTACAACGAACATTCAATAATTCAACTATAGTAGTATTGTGTAATAACTTTCATCAAACTAGAATAGACTAATAGGATTCTAAATATCTTGGCGAATCAACATCAACGAAGTTACTCAACTATGACATCAAAGTGTATATTGCTTTTGGAATAAGGAAACATTGAATCTTTGAACACTAATCATCATGAATTACTCAAGCGGAACCGTAACTAACATCCCCAGAAAGATTTGTCCCATGCACAGAAGCAAAAGGGAGTGGTAATGATGCTTCTATGCAACATCAAGACGAATTGGTAAGTACCAATATATTTAATATGCTCTAAATGAATTCAAGGATTTCTAATTTAAATGGCATCGATTAAATATGTATTTATGGGGTAATAATTTACGCTCTATTGAATATATAGGAATTCAGAAAATAACATAATATAAATTAACAAGGCAAAAAGATGAAAAAAAAATTATAAGCTACATACTTATTTATACAATATAGATTATTACAGAACTTTTAATCTATATTATATAAATTACAAATTATATGTATAACTAAAATTAGGTATAATTATAATCTATATGCATAATTAAAAATTACAGTGTTGAGGTAATCCCAACACTGTTATTTTTTTCGTTAATTTTATTGTTACTGACAGCATAGTACCGATATATTTAATATACTTTAAAATGAATTCAAATGACTTCATTCAAAAGATTCAAAGAACTGTATTTATTGTAGATAATCCCAACTCTGTTATTTTTTTCGATAATTTTATTGTCACTGTGACAGCATAGTACCAATATATTCTGAGTAAATTCGATGACTTCTAATTAATTACATCGATTAAATCTGTATTTAATGCAGGTAATCCCATTGCTGTTATTTCTTTCTGTCCCTATGACAGCATATGGATGTGATTTTTAGTAGCTTAAGTCGATATAAAATTGCAAAAAAATATAAAATTAAAATTATAAGGTATCTGATTACGTGGAAAGATTTTCGATGATCTAAGGCAATTTATTTATAAATAATATTATTTAAACATTTATGCTTGCAACACCGATATTACCGTACCCAAACAGTTATAAAAAAACAAAATACGAATTTGAATTTGACTATTCTGCAAAAATATAATTACAGTTATGAAAAATTCACTTGCTTTATTCTTAAAACGTAGTTTTTTTCCGCATACATTTATCACTAGCAAGGTGATATTTCAAAATGTAATCAAGATATTTTTGCAAAATGGTCAATACTTTTCTGAATACTAATTGACAATGAAATTATTTAAATGTATTGATACAGATGAAACTTTTAAATTACAGTTATCCATGGTTAAATGTTAGGAGATTCTGTAAAATATCCATATTAGTACATACTTTGTTCATTTTCTTAAACTCAGATTTTAAGTAATTTTAAGGAAATTAATGTTGTAGTATAAATTTGTGTAGAATTTTAATCATTTTTTGTAAAATGTTTCTTACATTACTGGAAAATGCACAGCATAATATACAACATTTTATATTTTCAAAATGTACAGCATTTGATATTTTCAATTTTTACATAAATTATACAAAAAAACAAAAAATTTTAAAAAATGGTACGAATGGATTACTAAAAATTTATTCAATACAATTTCCCCAAAACCTAAATGATGTGGTGTAAGATTCCACTGATTGTATTTATAGAAGTGATATTAAAAATATTTTTCTGAATCCATTTTCCTGTTACAATCGCAGTTTTAATACAAAAATCCCATATTGTAACGTCTAGAACTTGGATTATTTTGTCAGAAGTAAGTTTTAAATGATTTCGTTTTAAAATTTTTCACACACTGATTTAAAGAAAGTAGCATTTATTTTTATAGCTGATAATTATCGATATTCGTATAAATACGATATATTAAAAATTACCCAATCCTTAACGTTAATACTTTTCGATTATTTTTGATATAATTTATAAAAATCATAATGTTCAATTCATGATAAGTACAAACATTATATTGAATACGCATGATCTAATATTTTAGATAAGGCAATACTTTCATTTATATTTTATATACTCATGCATTTATATTCATATGTAAGTACTGTAATTTAAAAATATTATTGGAACCAAAGAAGTTCTTACTTTATTAGCCTATAAGATAATTTTAAATTTAAAGATATTACAATTCAAGAAAAATTAACGTTGCGAAATTGACTAGGTGTAAAATGATTGCTTTGTAAATTTAAACTTTATAAGCATCATTAACCTATACCGTAACGTTAATTGTTAATTAAAAATGTCTTAAAACATTATCTTAATTTTCACACATTATCGTAAATATTAATAAAGGATTTTAAGGGTTATTTTGATATTTGTAGGAGGTGTTATTGTATCTAGAGAATTTTAGTAAGAAGCAATTTTATTCTTGTTTTTATGAACAAAATTTGGATCCGATTTATTGAATGTCAAATTTTTCTGTCAAGAATATTTTCGAATTTAATTAAATAAAATAATAATATAACTAAAATAAAGTAATAAATCATAATAATTTAAATATCTAAGCAAAAAAAATGTAGCATTGTATTTATCAACGGAATTAGAAAATTGGAAAAACTTTTACCGTACTTTTATCAAAATAAAAGTTTTGATGAATAATGTTTAGCGACTGATGTGTTAAAAGTTTACAAAATTTGATTCCATACTCTTTACATTTTAATTTTTTTTTTAAATTTTGTTAAAAAAACTTTAATTTAACAAGTTTTTTAAAGCTTTTAAATATCTAGAAGATAACGTCGTTATGAAAAATTGTTTGCTATATTTTGCTGAAAAACTGAAAAACTTTGATCTTTAAATTATTTGAAAGTATAAAGCAAGTTATTTAACGAAGATATATTTTTTTAATTTTCCGAAATAATTCGCACAAACTTTAAAATTAAAATTAAAAAAATAGATAATTATATTTAGATTAGATTTATTTGATTAGATTAGATTTATAATTAGATTAAGAAAATAGTTGAATAATTTGAATTTCGTAGGCCAAACTCCTTCGAATTCCTAATTACTTCTGAGTTTCAAAGAACTAAATGAACATTAACGAAAGAAAATAGCTTAATTTCAAAGAACTTTTCTATAAAAGATTTATGCGTGTGAAACAAATGTTAAAGTAATGAGATTTTTCAAACTCGAAAATACTTTTTTTTAATTGATGTTAAGAATTTGGTTTGTAAAATATATTTTCTATAATGTATAAATCAATATCTTTAGAAAATCATATTTAAAATAAACTTGAATCTTCAAAATCATAGTATACGAAATAATAATTTGTATTTATTGCAGTTTTAAAGACTTTAACAATAATTGAAATCAGCTTTAATACAAAATTTGCAGGAAAAATATTGACTTTAACGTTTAACCTCGATTTGTAGACATTTTATTTCCACTGAATTGTACATTTATATATTTATTTTTATTGTAACTTTCGATTCTTTTTTCAAATAGAAACTTATTCTTTTTAATCGCTCAAATTACGTAACATATAGTACCGAAATTTAAACATTTTACTCAATAAAATTAAGATAAGTTTTTAAAGCAATATAATGGAAGCAGTCTTTTGAATATATTAAATATGAATCAGAAGATTCTATTGAAAGTAATAATTTGTTTATTTTTAATTTAAAAAATAATTACTTATTTTAATGAAATAAAATAAAAATACTGAATTGGCTGTTAATTATTTATAAGGTTCAGGCAACTTTGCTTTCAATTAGACTTTAATTTTTAGTGTCTGAACATTAAAAAAAAATCTTCAGTACACTGAAAACTAGTTTCAGTTATCTAATGAAAATTGCTATATTTATTTCTTCTGAAACTTTCTTTAAATATTTCTTGTTGATATTTTATACTATGCCAAATTTATAAAAATGGGTACTATTTTACTTGGATTAGTTTTTGTGTCAAAAAACAGGCCAATCCTTTTCATTTACAATTTATCTCTTTAGACTATTTTTAAAAATTTTTCATGAATAATCACTTGTTATTAAATCAATATTTTTCATAATAAATTAACGTACTTCACCCAAATTTGTCACGTGACTTAAGAAATCTTTCGGCAATTAAAGAATAATAAAATGGGTTAGAAATAATTTATAAATAAAAGTTAATTGGAAGCGAAAACATTCTTTTAAATGTCATAATAATAAATCAGAAGCTATGCAGAATCTATTTGAATATATTTTAAATCGAAAAAAAATATTGCTAAAGTTTATTCTTTTTCTGGTTTCTAGATTTGTTAAAATGTATTTTAAGTAACTTATTTTGAAATCATTTTAAACATTTTTAAAACTTGTATGTTAAGTGCTAAATTTTGACTTTGCAATACATTGCATTTAATTAATTTAATTTATTAATGAATCTTTTTTGCTTTTATATAATTTTACGTGCAGTGCAATTATGATCTATGAATTTGTAGGAAATATTTAAAAATTGATACTGAAGCATTAAGGACAATTGAAATTAGACATACTTTGTAGGGGTTTTTTTTTGTAACGTTTAATTTGGCATGAATTAAAGTATGTGTTATTCCATTGTTTAAATTTTAACAATAAAATTTAATTTCATTAATTTAGAAATATTAGATATTTTGCAACAAAAACTAAAAATATTAGATATCTTAGCTGGGGTTTTTTAATATAAATTCAGAATGTATTTTTCTGGTTTTGGCTATTTTTTTTTTTTATTTGTAACAAAATATCGCTCATTATTTCATATTTAAAATTTTCTTGTGAATTGTTTTGTTTTCCTAAATTAATAAATCATTTTGAATTATTATAATGCATTCATGCAATTGCGTTTTTAAAAATAGTAAAATTAATTTAAATGGAAAAAGTGAATTAAAAATAAAATTGATGTGCAAAATATTGCATTTGCCTCCTTGTATTTTTAAAAAATTAGCTAAAGAGATTTAAAATAATTAAAACATTACTGTGATTATATAATATTTAATTATTATCAATGTTATCAACATTTTAGTGCTAAAATAGGACTTTTAAAGCACTTATTTGATATTATTATTTATGATTTAAAACGGGCATGGACAACTTTTTCTAGTTTGGGGAGCCAAATTATTTTACTTCGAATCTAGGAAGGATCAAATTATTAAATAAAACCAATTAATATTAAATTAATATTAATGACATAATTGTAATATGCAGATAGATCTTGTACTTGAACTACGATGTTATCTTTATTGATGCTGGTATTTATTTATTATTCATCTAATACGTTATTTTTGTTCTATTATCTAAATTCAGTTAAAAATTATAGCTTTTTAAAAATAATTACAGAAAAGTTCTATGAATAAGGTAGCTAATTCATCTGGAAGAAAATCTTTAATGGAAGAATATTTTCGAAGACATTTTCATTCTAATAAAAAAATTCCATCACCCTAAAACCTGAAAGAATTAACTTTTTTTACCCACCCATTGGGATAAGTGTAATAAACACCCTTAAACATTTTATATATTTAAAAACTAATATAGTCATAACATTTTAACCACCTGTGTTTTATTCAGATTAAAGTTAATCATGTGGAAAGAATTGGGTCTTGAGAGGGATAGCTACATGGCTGGGGAAAAATGTTTTATCAAGCTGCTTTAACACTTTATCATGTTGTTGTAACAGAAGACGAAATGAGGGATTTATTGTACTTCAAGAAAAGACAAATCGTGATGACCACATGACTGGGTAAAGCATTTCAGATGCTACAAATCTTGTCATTTTTTTGCTATATTCAGCATTTACTAAAGATGGTTTCAAACAGAGAAGACGTACAACTTGAGACAAGTGATCAATCGGTCAAAGACATTGATAAGCAGAGTTAAACTATAGTGTCTTGTTAGGGAGGATGCATGTGCTATAGTGCCTGCCATTAAATCCCTTGGTGATGAAGTGACTGCGTAGTTTGGTTTAGTGTTCGCTCTGCTTAATAGGTAGTTTGCACCATTTGGGCTAACTAGACCGGGACCTTTAATTTAATGGGGATTCTGAATCACTAACAAACATCCATGCTACAGCCAGGATTCGAACTTGAAGGGTGTGGTACCAGAGTGATAGCAAATTGACCATCAAGCTGCTAAGATTGCATACGGAATTGAAGTCTATGGTATACTTCTACTGATTTCCATTTATGTGACTATGTAAACTGCATTTCAATTCTATAAGTGCAAACAATGGAGACAAACTTTGATGTTTTGATGATATTTATGGATTTTTGCATTAATTAAAATCGAATCAAATTAAAACATGCGCTATTATTCTTCTTTGTAAAAAAAAGTTTATGTATTAAAATTTTTAATTATATAATGAATAATATTCTTAACTAATATACATAATTGTGTATCTTAATGTATTAGCTTTAATATGCATAATATACATAATTATACATAATTAGCACTTTTATACAGCGTTAAATGGGGGACCGATATTCAAGTTGCAGGCGCTCGGTACCACAGGTTTTGCATTCGAGTCCCGGCCATGCCATGGATGTTTGTAGTGGTTCGGAATCCACTTTAAATCGTAGGTACCAGTCTAACAGGATCGTAGAGGGTTGTGGAGGTAGTGTTAGTGTTACTCGCGTCCATAGCATATCTTCAAGCTACATGTGCCCCCTGGGTAGTGCTAAATGAGTAACAGCGGTGCAGCCCTTTACTTAGGACGTAAAGATTAACAGTCCCTACATCAGAACAATAATACTGCGTTAAAGGAAGTACTATAAAGATGCAAATTTCGTTATCTATAATATGCACTTACATGATGCTTGCGTAATGTCTATACACTAAATGTTGTGCTATATACGCGATGTGATTTTTCTGCATGTTACTAAAATTTAAACCTATTCTTATAAAGCCTATTTTTAACCTAAATTTATACCTATTCTTATTTAAACCTATCTTCTCTTATTCGTTTCAGCCCGGCAGCTAATAGGACGCCACGAAATCATGTATATATATTCCCTTTCACTCTGTATATAACTGTTATAATAATTTATATTAAATAATTGCAATATTTTAAATAGGGCCTGATGACCGAGAGACTAGTGCCCTGGCGCTTGATGCCCCAGGTTTCGAATTCAAATCCCGGCGACGTCATGGGTGTTTGTAAGGGTTCGAAATCCACTTTAAGCCGTAGGTCCCGGTCTAATATGAATGTAGAGCATTGGGTGTAGTGTTGTTAATCCTTACTCCGTAAAAATAAAATATCTTATGTTTTGAAATCTGGCTGTAGACAGACGGCCTTGGGGCCAGGGGGCTGTTGAGTCATTGAAGAAGAATATATTAAATAATTTTTTTATAAAAATATATATTGAAATTGACAATGAAAAATGTTAATTGTAAAGAATAAATTTAAATTATCTAATACTTGTTATGTAAAAAAGAATGAGAATAATTTATTCATTTCAATTCTTTTCTCAAAAGAATTTTATCAAATATTTAGTGGTATGCAATCTATTTTATACTAATGGAATTAAAATAAAATAAAAATAAAATAAAAATAAAAATACAATGCATTAGAATGATTTAAAGCAAGTGTTGTTAATTTCTGAATAATACTAAAATTTATTCAATTTATGCTTTTACAGATATATAGAAATAAAGATAACAAAATTGTATTAAAAACTGAGAAGATACTTTTTTTTTTTCCATAATTCGTTTTTGTTTCCTATAATTTTTTGTCTTTCATTATTACGTTTCATATATTCCCCAACGCTGATTGCATTTCTACTAAAGACGATTCTTAATAACAGTTTGCTTATTCTATTAGTTGGTAGAGGAAAAAGACATGAATAATAAAGCATTACTGCTTCTTCTATTTACTGTGATTTAATTTAAGAAGTATTTTTCAAGCGGAGCTTGCAGCTTTTTCAACATTTCCGCCTTTGAAAACTATCTTTTATTATTTTTATTTTTGCGGTGGCACCAGCTGGTGACATGGGTTTGACGGGAAATGGTTGCTTTTTACTTGAAAATTCTTTCAACGCAAATCTTTTTTTGCTTGCAACCAAAACGGTACTTTGTTAGCTGTGGGTTTTCTTAAATGCATTTATTTCACGTAACTGTTTTTAAGCAGTAGTATCACGCAGCTATAGGTACTGCTTTTTATAAGTGCAGTTCTCGACTCTATAAGAAGATACGCTTCTTAATCTTTTCTAAAACTTAATATATGTTGATTTTTATAAAAACACGTAATTAATTTTCACAAAAATTTAAAACATTGCTTTAGTTTGTATTTTTTTGAGAAACTTGGTTGTAGTATTGGTTAGTACTGGGGCGCAATGTTAACGTTGCCAACAATGCTACCATATCCAACTTGTACCCCAATTCTAATGTAAGACATCTCGTATCTACTGGTGACGTCCGTTGCAGTAGATATACTGCTTTCAGAAACGATGAGATTTGACGGCTATTGTGATAGTATGTGGCAAACATCTAGCATCGATAATTAGTCTGCCGGTTGGACCTTTTTATTTTTTTTTATTCAATAAGATTAGCAAATATGGAGCAGTTACCTCTAAAATTTCAGGAATGCCACACATAAATTGTAGTGTACAGGTTAGGGAAATCGGATCGGATCTGGTGTGACTGGGTTGATATATTTGAGGCACAGGTTGGGGAACTCACTGCTTTATTTTACACACGTGCAAACACCCCAAACACGTCTATATGATTATAGTTTCGTGGAAGAATTCCACGAATAAGCCAAAACCCCGATACCCAGTTGTCAGCAGGGTGTACGAAAGATACTTCTCCGAGCAGAGTCTGTAGGCCAATTTCTCCTGAACGCCACAGGGGACGCTCCTTGCAGTGCCTAGGAGTTATTTGAAGCATTATTATTTTCAAAATTTGTAAATGTTTTTTTCATTTGAAAACAAGAAAGTTTTTTAAAAATTTGTACAGTTATGCGTGATACGTAATTTAAAAATTACAAAAGTTCAACTAGATTAAAACGCCAATTTTATTATGAAATGTTGACTAAAATGTTTGAAACCGTCTAAGGTACAAGATTAGAATCTTGGTTGTTCTAAGAATCTTATTGCGTTGTGTTTTATTAATATGGAATTAAAACTATTTAACCCTCCATTTTCAAAACTGCCGAAATATTTTTTTAGCAACATTTAGATAATAACTATGACCTTTACATTGCAGAAAATTAATCTTTTTCTTGATAATGTTGTAATTTATTTATTTTGATCTCATGTTATTGCATGTATGATAACATTAATCATTTAATACTTTTTCTGTCATTTTCAAAGATTCGTGAAGTTGTCAGCATAATAGTTCATAGATAAACTTTAAAAGATCGTTAAAATTTCAAGCCTTAGTATTTGATTAATGGTTTATTCAAAAGCCCCTAATATATCAGTATTTTGATTATGCTGCAGATTGTGTTACTTTCCTTTTTTTTTAATAGACCTCGATGATGAAAAAAAAAAAAATTTAAAGATGAAATCATATATTTTTATGACTGTGTCGAAATTTAAATGGAAAATGGATTGATTACTAGCAGATAAGATTACCCCTTCCTTCCCCAAAAAATCTAGAAATGATTGATTACCTCGAAGATTGTGAGATCAATTTATCAAAAAATTGTTCATGTCCTCAATTAAGGATTGTTGGACAGATTTGAATTTATCAATTCAATTTTATTTAAGTGTTAATTATGTGCTTTAATTTATTTCAAATTTTTATTTCTGCTTGAATAGTATTTTAAACCCTTAACCCTTGGGCGAAATGCATAACGAGTAGCATGTAATTAATTTTTCTTTTTCCTTCTACTGAAAACTAAATGGTAACAAAATAATTCAGTTTACATTTTTTTTTCTTTCCACTAAAGCCATCTTTTGTAAAATTATTATTAGTAAAATGGGCTATTGTTATTTGTCATAATAATTAAATAAATAAAAATGTCTGTTGAAAGGATAAAATGCTATTCAAACCTAAATGACAATTTAAAATAAATGAAAACAACGAATAATTTACCCCCAAATAAAATTGAAATTTATTCATGGAATATGCAACTTAATTAATTTATGGAATTGAGTGTGTGTGTTAAATTGCTATTAAAATTGTTCAGGGACACTGGAATATCACCGAATGAATTTTTATCTTAGATTTTTAGTTAAAATCTACTTATTATTTTAATACAAAATCCTTTTCATCAGTGGAAATAATTAATTTCAACAGTGAAAATATTTGATTTGTTTCTGTGGAAATTATGAATAATTAATCTCAGCAATGAAAATTTATTTGATCAGTGAAATTATGAATAATTAATCTCATCAATAAAAATAATTTGTATAACAGGTAAATTTCTATTTAAATTACTCTTGGATAGTGCAATACCACTGAATTATATATAGATTAGAGATTTAGTAAACTCCATTTAGTTATTTACTGCAAAAAAATCACTTCCTCATCAGTTAAAAAATTATTTATACTTTCTCATAGAATATTTTTAAAACTTTTATTTGTGATAGCATTGCTTTTTTTATATTATATATAATTTTTTTTTTTTATCAAAAAAAAAAAACTTAAAATAAAATATTATATTCAACATTGCAGCCTAATAACATTAGTTTATAGCAAAAATTGAATTTTTAAAAATTACTAAAATTTTTGTAAGGTAAAATTACCACATTTTTGAAAAAGTAAGGAATTATTGTGTTGAAATATATTAAATCTTTTCATTTGCAAAGTACCATATTAATTCTATCTTAAATTCGCTTAACTTTTAAAAGAAAATATTTTTGTAATTAATCGTTTAACATTCAAAGATTTAATATGTGAGTAACATTATTTTTCGCCGTTTTTGTTGGCCGTTTTCTAAAATAGATAGTTTTTTTGTAAAGAATTCCACCATCGAAAAAATTAACATTGCTTGCGTTTTATAATAATTTTAATGCAAATTTTATTAAAATAATTTAAATTTTCAATAAATTGACATATTAATGGATTTTATAATTTAATATGATTTAAAATTTAATTAAAAAACATATACCTGTATATTGCATATAAATAATGGATTTAATAATGGTATAGTGTATAGTTGTCGTTCAGATATTTATGGATTGGTAATTTTACTTAATTAATTGGGGATGATTCAAAATCTCGTCCTGGTTTCATTTTCTTTTCAATTCCTACTATTAGTTCACACTCTTCCTATATATATCATGTTCAAATTTTCAATCATTAATAAAATACTTTTTATTCACCCAAATACATTTTTTGAACTTGTAATGGAAGACACTTGATGTTAATGCATTTTTTTCAAATATTAATTCAGTAATTAAATTTAATTAATAATTTTAGTATTTTTTAGATTTAAGTTGCATATGTCTACCAATAGATGGCGCCAGAAGTAAGATGAAAATTTCAATTTAAAAAAGTAGGATTGACTTTAAAAATTTTTTTAATATTACTTTGTTGGATAATGGCCATATGAATGAATTTTTAAATCTATAAATAATGTATAAAATCTATGTAAATAAGCGTCATCAAAAGGAGGAAACCATGCGGAAATATACGCGGGAGACGAATACAACCCCAAGACCTGTGTAATCGTCAGGAAGAATGAATTAGGGAAAAAACCTCTGTGAAGAATGAGAAAAAAAGAATTTTCAAGCTATATATTTTATGTTCCAGAGAGGGAAAAATTGTTAGAAGGTGAAAACATTCTCAGTATTAATATAAAAAATTTTCCTTTTTTATAGGGAATTATTCATAGGTTTCTCTTAAATTAAATTTCGCAATATATATTAATAATTGTTCAAACGTTAGAGAAATGTAGTTCTAAATTGGTATATTTATCTGTTTTTACAAATGTAATTAAATAAAATTTATTATGATAAATTATTAAAATCAATGAATCATATCTGCTAAACATGAAATGCTTAAAATATTTCCTTTAATTATTAATATAGAAATTAAAGACATTTCATAAGTAAAAACACATTTGGCACATATGTAAAACATCAGTGCTGTTGAATAAATATACCAAATATATTGTTTAAATATACTCATATATTATAAAGTTAAATATATTTAAATGCAATTAATGAAAATGTATAGAAATAGAAGCATATTTCTTATGTATATATGAGTATTATGTATTTAATTAACTTATTAGTGAAATTTAATTATTTTAATTAGTATTTCTGTCCGAACCTGAATATTAATTATTTTAATTTTGATGCTTATATTAATATAGAAGAAATCAAAAATCTTAGTTTCGTTTTATACCAGTTCCAATTAAAAGCGTCTGGTTCATAGGGTAGTGAATAGATATTAGGTAATATGAATCCTTGAAAAAAATTTTCTAATTCTTTTTTTTTAATGAATATCACATATTGAGTTTTTCTATCCATATTGCCTAAATTATAGAGTAAAAAATTATAAACTTAGATAACATACAATTTAAACATATACTTAGAATGCATAAAAGTACGTAAAAAGTGACCAAATAATCATAACCCAAGAAAACATAGTTTTTGGAATTGCTTCCTTATGAAAAAGCGAAAGAAAATGCACTACGTCACATCCGGTGCAAGAAAAACAAGCTTTATTATCGTCACGTGAAACTGTAGAATGAATGGAAAACAAATATTTAAAAAAAAAAAGCAAAATTTGTACCCTAGGATTGAAGAGGGATGGTAAGCTGACGTTGGTATGACTGACATTACACTTCGAAAGACACCGTTTTTTTTTGTTCCAATGCAGCTGGCAAACACTTAGACAGCTTGGTCTTGATGCCTTAAGGCAAGCGCTGCACAGACGTTACCACTTTGCATTACCTAGGTGCGTGTGTAACTGAAGATACGGACGCGGAGTAACAACGCCCCCGCAACGCTCTCTACGATCCTATTAGACCGGGGCTCACGGTTTAAAGTGGATTCCGAACCACCAGCAAACATCCATGGCACTGCCGGGACTCTCGAACCTCGAAACCTGTGGTACCAAGCGCCAGAGCGCTAGTCACTCGGCCGTTCAGGCCCTCGAAAGACACCGTTACTGGATCATTTATTTATATAGACATTCTTAATCAATTTGTTTGCAGGTACAGTTGTTGACTCTTTCATTTCTAAGAATGACAATGATAGGAACATAAAAACTGGGTTGGTGGCATTTGTAGAAGATTATTGTAAGTATGGTTGGGTAGTTCATTCCCGATCGGGTATGTTTAGAATGTTCTAAGAGAGATATTACTATTTATTTCATCCACTCTCCTGCAGTTCTTTAGATATCTCCAGAACTGCTTGTCATAGCAATAAGCTTTGTTAACAACTAAGTTAATAAACAACCGAGCCTATTTTACATCATATTAAAGCTTATGTACATTGTACCGATACACTGTTTTTTATTTTCTACTTTGTATTATCAAGAAAGGAATAAATAAGTCTTCGAAACTATGCTATATTCTACATAGA
>BPLR01015041.1:0-23168 GCA_021605095.1 Caerostris extrusa | reverse complement strand
TTTTATGTAGGTGCAATAGACACCTGAATTAAAAAATAGATGATCAAATAATTCAATTCGACAAATCCAGAACATGTATGGTTTGAATAATGGATGATTATCTTCAGCGGCAAACATGCAGTACATTGGTGACCGAGCTTAAGCTCTAGAACGTGAATCTTACAAAACTTATCGTGGCTGCTCTAAGATAGCTTGCGATAATCCTCTTAATTTGAACATAAACAGTAGTTTTGTAAACTAAGGCTATCGTTTTTTATTAACTTACTAATCCTATACTGCTTTACTATCGTTTTATACTTCTATCGTATACTAGCATTACAAAATCGTTGCAGAATCCCTACGGAATGTGTGATGTGTATTGGTTCTTAGGTTTTAATGGCACTCCGTATTGAATACGCTTGTCTTACAGACAATTGACGAATCAATTTGTCTATGTATGTAAAAACTTTTATCAAACGTCGAAATTAAATGTAGTTAATAACACAATGTAAAGAAGGCTGACTAATTCAGTTGTGTTTGCCTGTCAACATACAAATTCTGTTGAATATCTATATATTTATTCAGACACCCAATAATTAAATGAAAGCTTTTCAGCTACAAACCAATTTACTTTAGATGGCTTAAAAATATATGGGATAATTTGAATATTATGCCTTTAATTATTAATTATTTTCTGGGATATATATAAATAAATAATGCTAATAATTTAAATATATGGATTTTGTAAGATTAATAAATTTGTTTTTAAAATTTTGTTATGTGTTTAATAAATATGGATTTAAAATTAAAAAAAAAGGTTTAGCTATAAATAATTAAAATAATACTAGAGCGTTAACTGAAAAAATAACAATTATTTTCAAAAAGTAACAATATAATCTATTAAATAAAATAATTCTGATGAAATATTAATTTAAATTTTTTTTCCCGGTTCTAAAACAAAATTGTAGAAGCTTTTCACCATAAAATGAAATAACTACAAATTGAAATTAAAACTTTTCTACTCTTAACTATGAATTAGAACACAGATTTCCAAAAGCATAAAGAAGTGCGAAGAGAGTTTATTTTATTTTACAAAAGCATAACATACTATAGCTTTATTTATAGATTATTTTCTTCCGTTATTTATTATTAATATTTATATTTATATATTGTAGTTCCATTTAGAAATTAGCATCTAGCTTAAGATATAAATTCAGGCATAACTTACTTTAAGATTAATAACATTTGTGAATTAATTTATAGCTTTATTTACTAATATAAAATATATCATACATTAATACAAAGCTCCTTTTATATTAATATATATTAAATTATATTTCCCCTTAAATAGAAGCAGAATATTTCATGGAAATCAAACTTAATTTTAAATCTATATCTGCTATTGAATGCATATATAAATATTTTTTCAAAATATTAGCCTGTTGACAGCAAAAGAAGACAGAAAAAATATTCATTTATTTTTAAAAAAAAAAAAAAAGCCTAATCCATTGAATTAAAATAAAAAAAAATTCAAAACTGGCAAAATGTTAATCTCACTGAAAGACCCTTCTCTCGTCTCTTTTCAATATGAGACTGCTCGTTTTAAGGAACACTTCATTAATAATCGCTCACCATACATTAAAATAAAAATAAAATTCCCCCTTTTTTGAGTGCACTGATGCAACATCAAAATAGCAATTACTGATTCTTTATACAATTTAATGATCTCTGTAACTGAAGGGACGGTTGATAGATATCATTTAATGATTTTTAAGATGAGTGTACGAAAGAAGTTGGAAAGTAATTGAAGTTTTTTTTATCATTTTTTTTATGCCATTCATTATGACCCCTTGTTTTCAAATGCATTTCCCATTTAGAAATAAATCAGACATTTTCTTTTAGCTTTTTAGCGAGCTGCTAACAATAGCAGACTGTGTATTTCTTTAATCAAATTTGGGATGAGTGGAAAAATAATGAACTTTTCAAAGTTAATTGCTTTATGAAAAGCACAGGATGTACATCTCATTGCTAACTCGTAGGATTAAAGATTCCATCTATTATGATTATTTTTTTTTAATAAATTTTTTTCCCAACTAAGTACATAATGTGCTAATAAATTCATGGTATGATTCTTTTTTAAATTAAAAAAATGAATAATTGGACGTTTACATTTGCTTGATTAAATTATGTCTTTTACAATTTATCAAAATAAACTCAAATAAATAAATAGCGTGAGTTCGAAATTATTTTTAAATATTTTATTGTTATATGCTTTTTTTATTCTCAAATTATTATTTTTTTTCAATTAATATTCTATAATGATACTATCTTTTATTAATTTGAAATGAAACATTTGTTTTCTTGCTAATGTTACGTTAATAAAAGAAAATGAATGACAATACATGTAAAAATGATGATAATATTTTTTAAAGGACGACTAATGGTATGCTAAAGATGCTTACATCATTTATTCTGAAGAATTGAAAAAAATGTTATCAATAATATCTTTTTTTTTAAAATTCAAGTAAGAAATAATGAATTTATTGCATTTTATTTTCTTTTATTTGAACAAAATGAATTGCTTTTCTTTTATATATTCAACCTATTATTCAACCGAGGATCGATGATACTTTTCTGCTGTAAAGTTAAAAATCATTGATAATGTAAGAAGAACTATAAATATCTCAAATTAGTTTATGTATACCTAGCATGAAATATCATTTGCAAAGTTCCTTGCATCTTTTTTAATTTTTTTTTTTTTTTTTACATCGGTTGAAAACTAACATATTTACCTACCATTATATTGCCACTACTATGTTGCACCTCTATGTTTGAAACTAAATTTATAGCTATCACTATATTGTATAAGCAATATATAACATGAAACATTTATTTTAGAGTTGCAATGTTCATTTTAATTTATCAAACTTATTATAACCACATTTATTTATTTGAGTCTTCTTCAAACATACCAGACATAACTATTTTTGTTAACCTATATCCATTGAAATATGTTAATATCATTGTATGTTATTGTTGTGAATTGTTATAGGAATGATTATAAATATTAACATTTAATTTTTCTAATAATAAATACTAAAGTTTTAATTTGTCTGAAAAGAAGACTCTATTCTGTCAATTTTTAAATATGTAACTGCTTTCATTTATAGAAAAAAATATGGTTGTATAATGATACAGAATGGGATTTGTTGTGGTATATTCTGTTCATACACCATTTAGTATTTTTTAAGCTTGATATTGAGCTACAAATATTTTCTTCAGAAATTTAGAAATATTGTTATATAAAACAATTAACCTAGTATTGTTTTTTTTTTGTAAACATATCATATCACTTTCTGGCGAGCAATTTAGGAATTTTTAGTAACGTTATTAACACATTTGAAAGAGCATTGTTAGTTACTTTTAAATAAATGTTATAGTATTTAAATGTACTTAAACAAAAACAAATTAAAATTTATGATTTGTATTAAATAAAATCATTTGTTGGGGAATATTTTCTATAGGATTATAATTTTTCAAGTGTATAATAAACATTGCAAACTGCTTCAATTTTTTCATTCAAATTACAAAAAGATACAGTTCCATTAAAAACATTTGAAATGGCTTATTGTTTTAATTAAAATATAGTTAAACGCATGTCCATTAAGGAAACATTTGAAATTGTTTACTGCATGTACATTGGGATTCTTTGTCTTAGTTAGTTTTCGTATTTATGGTAACATATTTTTTTACTTAACTGTCGTATGGAAATTAAGTAGAAAATTAAGTTAAGAAATTACCATGCATAATTAAGCTACTAATTACGACATTTAAGGAAACTCTACAAAAGTTATATTAGACTACACTTGCACAAATGTATAACATTGCTAATTATGTCGCTGCAAATATTTTAAAGTTAAGGAATTCTATTTAAAAATGAGTTAAAGAAAATTAAACTTCAACAAATTATACTTCAACACCTTCAAGAGGACTGATTACAATTTCTTTTAAACTGAAATTTAGACTGTCAAAGACAATTCTCTTAAATTTAATATAAATTTTAGTTAATACATAACTGTTGTTAGTTTTTTTTTTATTATGCTATCTAATCTATCAATTCAAGTCAATATCTATCACGTGAAGATCATGATACATTCTAGATTAAATATGTTAAATATAGATCACGTAACCTGCTAGGTTAAATAGGATTTCATGAAAAAAAATATAATGCAAAGAACTTATTTAGAGGATCACTTTATGGGTAAGCACATTTAAAATTTTATTCTTATATGATAGCTTACTGCCGTAGGTAGTTAAAATTTATAAAGGAGGTTGTAAATAGGTGAAATAAAAGAAAACAAGGCTTTATAGCAAAAGGCAAAGTCCAGAAAGGTATCAAAGGTAATATGAGTTGAAGTATTTTTATGCAAGCGATAAGGATTTGTAAGGTGTAAATACACATGTCTGAAGACAGATATTAAAAGCGATAAGATTTTGCATTATTTTATGTTAACATTCGTATTTTTTATATTCATATGAATAAAGACTGAATTTGACCTACATTCCTATGAGTGTTCTAAAAAGAAAGGAATGAATGAATTCCCTTTTTTGTGTGACTGACTGTATTAGCAGGAAAATTAGTAAAAGAACTTTTAATTTTTCGCAAATAATTGATACAGTATGAACATTCCGCCTATTTCCTTGATTACAAAAATATTGGACATATCTTGTCTCCTTTTTTTGCATAGACTGCTTCAAAGAAAAACAGTGACAGCAATAACAGGAATTTAATCCATGCCAAATAGTTACACGTCGTGAATGAATAGCAACTTATTATTGCCATGTGGCTCCAAAAATTCAGCAGTTCCTGTAATGAGTTCTATACACAATGAAAAATAAAAGAAATAATTTCAGTAGCTTTTACTTACTGGTTACAAGCTGAAATTCAGTGTTTTTACAAAATCAAATAAAGTACAATTTAAATTCTTATGGAGTTAATTCAAAAGTGTATTATAACAATATATGCAATTATTTAATTAATGTGATGTGTTCAATAGATTTAATAATAATAATAGATTTAAAAAATAGATTTACTAATAATAATAGATTTTAAAAACAATAGATTTAATAATAATAGGTTTCAATAGATTTAAAAACAAACCTATTACTCTTATTTTAGCTATTGCTACACGTTATTATGATATTGCGGATTAAACATTTAAACTATACCCTCGTGACCTTGTAGTAATGAGCGTTACTTTCGACTCTTACAGTTTGTGTTGCGTACCTCTTTTTTACAATTTTAATAACTCGCAGCACATTTGTACAGCAAATAGAAGCATCTTGTGCAGTCAATCAGATTGTATGTTGAAAGATTTAGGATTCTATGTGAGTAAGAAAACTTCAGCAAAAACGTTAAAATTAACAACACATTTATTGATCTTAATTACAATGTCAACTAATCTAATCGTCTAATACCAGAACTTCAACACAAATCTCAAAGTTTCCCAGCTCATTTATAATCATAATTGCAAACCAAACTATCACTAACCAAACTCAGAACTGAATGTTTACAATCAATTATGCCATTCTCAAGAACAACCTGCTGCATTAGCATGCTGGCGTGACACACAGTAGTTTGAACTTATTTGTTCCAAATCTAAACACAAACTAAAATTCTATTGTTGATTTTTGATGTTCCCCACATTTCTCAATTAAACCTGATGGCAAAAGATAATCTAGCCTAATCATAATCTGAAGTTCAATACCTCAAATACCGGTACCTGTGAGGTATGGTAAAAATGTTAAGGAAAATCTTTTCTACAAATTCCAAAACAAAAAGCATTAACATCCAAAAAGTCATATACTCACGTACTTATTATGAAACGTTCTTGGTAAAATTAGTGAAACGCGATATCTCCTGACGAATAAAAAAAATATAGTTTCGTTAATGATTTCTTAAAAATATATGTGTATAGTAATGACATTTATGTAATTATAATGTATAGTAAATGTATTTATACTGAACATATTATTACATTTACACTGAACATATTATAACACTTTTGAACATATTATTTAATCACACAATTTTATGATAAAATTGTGTGATTAAATAATATGTTCAAAATTATTCGAAAAAATTTTAAATAAAAGACTATCTGGTCTTTTATTTAAAATTTTTTCATAATATTTAACATTTTAATACAATTTTTTTACTATTTAATTTTAAAATTATTGATATACGATATTAGAATTTTACCTTCCGATTTATGTACATAGTATCTTTCCAAACTTGATAGTTTTGAAACATTTACATAATTAGTACTCTTTTCATGTGTAAATAATTCAGGGCAATGCCCTAATGACATTATTGCCGTAAAATATGAAAAACATCATGAGCTGTCTGTAAATAGTTTAAAATGTTTCAGATAAGCTGCTATAGGTCGAATACTTACCAATACTTAATATTCAATTTAAGGCAACTTTATATTTCTGAAGAAATTTAAGGAAGTATTGTGCATTAAATATAAATTACATACAACTTTTTTTCATTAAAATTTCCAAATGTTATTAAATTATTTTGTATAACAAAAATCAAGTCTTGATAGTATTTTTATAAACTTAATATATACTAATCACAACAAGCAACATACACACTCAAAAATGAAATACTTTTCATAATAATCAAACCTGAAAAGCTGCAATATTTTTTCATATTGAAATATAAATTTCATTCAGGTAACACTTTAAATTGGTTATACGGAACAATTCCTTTAAAGAAGGAAAATAAAAACTTGCATGTACAATTGAAAATAGTTTCAATATCGTTTAACATGGTCTTATGTATCAATGACGGCTAGTACTCAACCATTGAAGTAAAAATATTTTATGATTGGTTAGTTGTAGTTTTAGGGCACAAGGGCCATATTTTTTCACAAACCTATCTGTTTATTTCGGATTGTTATTATGCTAAAAGATCTGCTGACTAGCAAAATGTAAAGCGTCGAAAGATATATGCACATATTTCAACATCTTCAAGTATTTTAAACTATTCTTCATACTTTCAGTGAGGTTTAATTTCTCAATATTACCAGCTGAGATTAATCCCTAAATCTCCCAAATAATCTTCTTCATCATACTTCACTGTTGGAATAAAATTTATGAGTTTCAATTTTTCGCTTCTACGCCATCTTAATTTTATCACGTTTATGACTTTCGAAAATCATTCATCATCTTTTATTTGCTGTCTTTGATAGTTTCCAAAATCAAAATCCATATGAATATATACATTAGTATTTTCAGCCATTTTTTAATTTGTCATGGTATGAATGGTTTCTTCCCAGAACTCTATTACTGATGGCCAATTGAATAGAACTCTGACCTTTGCCCGCCACAGACTTCAGGTTCGAATCATGGCGGTGGAATGGATGTTTGTGAGTGGTTACGGAATTTACGTTAAACTAAGCTCAAAAGTGTGTACAAAATGACCGTAGAGCGACAAACCAAACAAAATACAGATCAAAGGATTATTCATAATATTACCACATTAACACTCTTACTAGTTGCCGCCGCAAAATATTCGTTAATTGGGGTGTGGGCAATTTAGTGTTTAACATAACTTTACTATAATCACTGCTCAAATTTCTCAATTATTCAAAATCAGTGATCTCTACTATGAGGTTTGTTAAAAATGTGTGCAACTTCCTGTAATACTCTATAATTCTTTGAATAGTACACCGACATTTTACAACAATTTTTTGAATTTTAATGAAACACCTCTTTACTTTTCCTTAACCTAACTATCAAATTCTCAACATCAGTCCAATTTCCTGTCTTATAGACATTTTAAATGGAATAGTAACAACACAAATTGCCTTAACTCAAGATACCTTTCCAATAATGCCATGCAATGTTTCTTTCGTGACATTATAAATACTTCCTGTATGTAGATTTTTGTCGCATTAGTTTTAAAGGTTTTACTTATTTTGGACTGGTAATTAGGTTTTTTTAGCACTTACTTTTATAACATTTTGTTTAACTGATAAAAGGCAACGTTGTCGTAAATTTACTTTTTAATATTAAGGATGGTGACATTTATGACTGATTGTTTATTAAAAAAATGTAAAACGAATTTTTCGAAAATGTTTATTTTCTTATCAACTGAATCTGGTAACGATGTTCTATTTGTAACAAATGATTTATAATACTCAAAATACCTAATCTTAACCAGAATATTACTCTTCTGGCTTTGATTTTTTAAAAGTGCCAATTGCATTACATTACAATTTGTTTAACTATCTTTTGATACAGTATAATCCAATTTTAGGATTGTTCAACATTTTTTTTTTTTATTTCAATACTTCAATCTATTTGAAAGATCGTGCATCAGCTACTATATTTATTGTTTCAAAAACTAGTCGGAACTTAAAATGTTTCTAAAATAATTGCATCGAGAATTTAAGCATAAATTCTCAGATTTTGTCAATTTACAGCATTACATATATGGTAAACAGTACATAAAAATTATGTATATTTGTAATTGGAGCTTTTACCCTTTGGATATCGATTTATTTATACTATTTTAAGTAGATAAATCTAGAATTTAACTTTTAAATTATGGTGAAGTATATGGTGAACTTATATGAAGAAGTATTGTAGCAAAACATCAAGATTATGAAGATACTGCACTAGAGGGAGTTAAACCTGTCTGCAATATTAAAAAAGAAACATTTTTTCGGAACATAATTTTTAAAGAATATGGTATTTAATATATAATATTATATAACTATTTATCCATTCACTTGTTAGTTGTTGATATTTTCAAACAAAAGTCACAATGGGTGCTAGAAAATATTAAGTTGAATTACTTCAAAATATAATAAAGCATTTTCTAAATTATTGTTTTTTTATATATTGGTTTATTAAAAATCAGCTAAATTGCGATCAGCTAAATTATATCAATTGTAGCTAAAAGTGTCGATATTCGTATAAAATGCTATTTGTATGATGATAGTCAACATACTTTGAAACACAGAAATTTCTAAAGATATTCAATTTTTTTTTATTATCCATTTTTTAAATATTTTTAGTATTTTTATTTTGTCATGAAATTGAGAATTTGGAGGAACTACAAACTTTTGATAAAATGCACACATGATATATTTAATAATTTTATAAAATTTTATTTAAATACTTTAAATTTGTGCTCTTTTCTTGTAGAGATATACTTAATTATTTTTTTTTCTACGAAATAGAATGGTAATTGTGGATCAAAAATGCATTTATTTTGTTTTCAAATTCA
This sequence comes from Caerostris extrusa, assembly GCA_021605095.1. Lineage (NCBI taxonomy): Eukaryota > Metazoa > Arthropoda > Arachnida > Araneae > Araneidae > Caerostris > Caerostris extrusa. The sequence continues at coordinate 13,885 of BPLR01015041.1, read as the reverse complement.
AACTAATTTAATCAAATTTTATTTATTTTATTTCAAATATTATTTATTATTTATTTCAAATAATTCTGTGTTCATATGCTTTAAAAATTATAATACATTACAAAACCATTTCTTTCAGATATATCTTTTTTTTTTCATTCTTTAACTGCGAAGAAAAGATTTATTAAAACTATAAATTTGCTGTAATTTTAACAATAACTTGAAACTTTTTATCTCCATGTTTTAAGTAATAAATTTCATTCCAAGCACTTCATAAAAACCTTATAGATATATTAAAATATCTTTTAGAAATCCTCCACTCGACTTACATATGCATTATTAAATAAAGGTTAACTTCTAAATAATAAATTATTCCTGCAATAATAGTTTAAATCGTAAAATCCTGGCAGAAAATATTTTATTAATTCATTTGATATATGGTTATGCTTTTGGTGAAATATTTCTTTTATTCCTCCTAAGGGAATATAAATATAATTCAAAATTCTAACAAAAGATTTTGTGGTTTAGTTTGTTCCCTAAAATAAATCAAATTAATAATAACAAAACCACATAATAACCCTGGTACTAAAATTTGTTTTGAAGAAAGGGGTTTTATTCTCCAAAATATTAATAATTAAATTATGGCAAAAATTATTAATTTAATTATTCATTATGAATTTAGAATTTTATGTTTTCCTTAGCAATTACGCTTGAAACTTTTATGTTTGGTTTCAAAGTAAAACAAAATATTCTTTCAAGGTAAATTTTATGAATAATTTTACTGAAATTTAATGTTTGGTTGATCATTATCTTAATGAAATTATTTCTTGCTTCATTATAGGAAATGGTCATTAAATTAACATCATATATTAAAAATAATGCTCAAATTGAAAATCTTAAGCACTTTAATTTTACCGTTTATTTCTAATAATATCTAAATTTTTTTTTTCAAATAATTTCTGTAATTTTCTATTTCTACTTATGACGTGAAAGTTACATTCCATAAAAATTATTGATTAATATATGAGATCTGCTAAATAATGAAAGTGATTTAAAATTTTTTAAAGGAAATTTTTATTTTTTTAATGTTTATTTGTGTTTTACATGATTTCCTCTTACATAGAAAAATATTAGTATCATTATATATGCAATCTTGCTTTTGTTTTAAAATCCTTTCCTATAGTAAAACATATATAAGTTTGTATTTTATATTTATATATAATATTAATAATTTATAATGTATCACTTATGATTAATTTGTTTTACTTTTAAATTATAAATCAACATATCATTCTACAATTTTGTATATCTATTTAATGTTGTTACATTCCATCAAAGCTATCTTTACATAATTCAGAACAACTGAAATTTCAATAATAATCTTCTATCATTTCTATTTCTCTTTTTTTTTTTGGCAAAGAAAAATTAAAAGGATCTATTTTCCAAAAAAAAAGTGTCAAATTACTTGAATTTACTTTTTTACATAACGTTTAGAAAAAAAAAGTGTAATAAAAAATGTGTTTGTGAAAACATGAAAAGGAAGAATATTAGTATAAAAAAAAGATTGTTCATATTTTAATGCATTTTTTTCTTCTTTTTCATTGGGGATTCAGATGTTTTTACCTTACAAAAATTCGGTATTGTTGAGAACTCATTTTTCCTTCTAAAAATCCTGAAAACGTGTTGGCCAACTTGATCGCTAAAACCTTTATTTACCATCCCATAGCCTGTCGAGTTTCGTCATAAAGAGTCCTTAAGGCTATGTGAGCGTGTAAACAACGTAATGGTGTAGAGAAAAAACATACCTTAAGAAATTTTTATGCATGCAATTTTCCCATATGATATCTTAAAAGAAAATTGCATTCATGGCTGTAGTGTGAAATATGCTTTGCAAAAGAGGTGGGGAAAAATGGTGAGCTGTCGGGTTTTTCAAGCTTTGTTAAAAAGTGTCGCCATCGGGAATTTAATTAAAAAATTGTTGAAGAGGCTTTAAAACACTTTTTTTTTCTCCTGATTTCGTGCTTGCATTTAAGGTGGATTATTTTCTTAGGATGAATATTATGCAGACCCAAGTTATACAAAAGTTTTTTTTCTCATACCTAGCAATGAAATTTTGTTTCATTCAAGTATTTTGCATATTCTAAAATAAATCCATAATGAAAAAAAAGTTATTAGTTTTTTCGTCTGGTCAATGTTATTTATTAAATTTCATCGGCAAAGAAATTTTCAGCTTTGTCTGATCTTGTAATGGGAAGCATTCCTTTGTTATGAAATATTCTGTAGATAAGTTGTTTATTACTTTTATGTGACAGCTTTTATTATTATCACCATGTTAATTCATAAAGATTGTAATACAAAAATAAAATTGAAATTTAAAGAAGAAATTCTTTCAAGACAAAAAAGCTTAAAATTAATTTTTGGTACTCAAAAAAATAATAAAATTAATGGCTAAAATAGAGTTTGTTACAAATTATACATTGTTACTTTAAATTAATGTGAGAATAACTGGTATGTATGTGAAAATATATAATATATAATATAAGAAAATGTAAAATATATAATATATATATATAGAAAATGGTAAAAGATTCATGAAAATCCTTACTTTTACTGAAAATTTGATGAAAAGTAATTTTCATAAAAATAATGATTTTCATGAATCTTTTTACCAATTATTTTCACATATATACATAATAATTTATACACAAAATAAAATTATGAATCTATAAGAAATAAAAATACGAGCGTATCCAGAATTTTTTTCCTAATTACAAATATATCTTCTAAAAAATTCTCATTTTATTGTATAATTTAATAGGGGACTTAATAAATTTATTTTTTGTAGTTAGGAAAGGGCGTTGAATACATATAAATACGTTTCATAATTAAAAAAACACTATGTTTGTTATAATAATATATATTTATGTAAAATTATTAATTATAACCATCAAAATAAATTATTGATATGTTCATTGTCTTATGTAAAAGATACGTAGACAGTAATTTATTTAAAAATATTATTTTTAGAAATATTTGTCAAAAATTATATTTTAGGTTTTCTTGTGATATGTTTTCTAATAGAGAAATGTAGCTTATTTTGGAGAAAAATTCAGATATTTTTCATATACCGTCATATTATATAAGTAGAATTATTCAATTTGACTTTTGATTCGTTATGAAGATGATTTATTTCAATTTATAAACATCTTATAAAAACTTCTTAAATAAATATTCGTTCATGATTGATTCATATTAAATCGGTTCAGAAACTACCGAGATCTGTGTTTCCTTTAAAACATTTTTGCATAAAAACAAAAGTGTGTGAACGTTAATCGAATGAAGAAAATTATATTAATATATCATTTTTTTTTTTTTTTTTTTAAAAATTTAAATTTAAACAAACACGGGAAAATGTCTCAATTATTATTATTTAAAACATTTATACATAATAATAAATTAAAACAAATAGGTTTGTAAAATAATTTTTCCCGGGTTGTTTGATATCAAACGAACTACTAAAACTGCATTGTTGCATTATATTTTTCAGAAAATTGTTTCAAAAAATTTATTTAATATAATTGAAAATTGTTAAGAAACGGAATTTTAAAATAACATTCAGAAGCTAAACACTTTTCTTAGCAAAAACAGTGAAAAGCATATCTTGAATATTTCGATCAAACCAACCAAAAACTAAAAGTGATAAATCATTTTTTTTTTTCTTGTACTCATTTTTTTTTTTTTTGGTAAAAATTTATTTTATTTAAAAACGGAAAATATCGTTAAATTAACAAAACATATCATTCGTTATTATTTGAAAATATTGTCTTTAAATTTAATATTAAGCAGACATACAAATCAATATTTTTTTTCAGATTTACGAAGGTAATTACTTAAAATAAAATCCATTTAAAAATTGAATTTTATGGATCTTTCGAACAAATTCGAACTTTATTTTATGGATGTTTTACTACGACACTTCACCATGAATTCTATTTAAGGCAGTGTTCAGTTTTCGACAGTAAATATTTATCCTCCAGGTGCATTATTTCATTATGCAGCTGGTCTTAATAGTCTTGGAATTCTCAAAAATATATCCAACTGGGAAGCGTAAATTTATCACAATTAGATAGAGAAGAAAAGTGATTTTAAAATAGGGTTCCATTTTACCAAACACATAAAAGTATTTAAAGGATTTTGTTGCATATTTTAACGATTTTAGTGTAGAATTGCATAAAAGGAAAAATGATTTTGGTTCAGTAATTGGCCGCAGTTTATACAAACATATTTTATTAAAACCTTAAGCAATTAAGTAGTTCATTTTATTGAAATGATGTAATGGCGATTCTGATTTGATTAACGCTTTGATTTACATAAACTATATTAGTATATGATTATTATTTCAAATAAGATAACACATAAATATTTCAGAATAATAGTCGATAATGAATATTATAAAAATATTCCATTTAAATAAAAGAAAAACAATATAAAATTTTTTTGTACAAAATAATTGTATTTTAATACATTCAATGATGATCAATTATTATTTAGTATTTTAAATATAAAATATTATTGTATTGTATATCACATTTTTCTTAAACATATTTAGTATTTTTTTCACCTGATATTTTTTGTAACAATTAATTAAAATTTTAACAAAGTATTAATAAAAATAGCTTTTTAAAAAAAATTATCAAAAGCATTAAAATTGTTTTACACATCAAACTAAAATAATTTCAATGTGAATCTTTTCTTAATGTTAGTGCTTTTTTTGTTTTTCAATTTACTTTAATAATTATTTTAATTACCTGAATCACTAAGATAAAAACATTTTCAAAAATATTTTTTTTTAATTTATTAGTTTGTTAAGAGTCTATTTTTCTCTTATGTCATGAGATACAGATTCAATTTAACGATTAGATAATTTCCGAAATGTTAATTGCTTCCTTTTATAATTATTGCAATCAGTTTGAAATTTTATATCAGTTGAAATTTTTAATTTATTAATAAAGGTTTACATAACTGATTAACTACCAGTTATAGCAAAAAGAATATTTAAAGAAATAAAAAATATGTATATAATTAAATCTTAACAGCAGTAACCTTCCCACCATCATCATTACTGTAATTAAATTCTTTTCATTAAACGATTATTAAAAATTAATTATTAGCATCATATAAAATAAATTAAATTACTTCTTTTAAAAGATAAACTATAAAAATAAATAGTATTTTAATATTAATTATCCTTTTTTTTTTTTATATTTCATATCAAAATTTAATTAGATCTTGAGTAAAAAATAAAACCATATGTTCAGTTTTAGTTAGCTAATTAGAATTATCAATGTAACCATAGTTAGGTAATTTTAATTATCAAAGCAATTACCACATATTATAATTTGTTTTTAATTTTACATTTCCCATTGATAAGAAAAGAGAAAATATTGTTCAAAATGAGAACCGTTAGTATCTGTACACGAAATATTTCATTTTTAGATGAATAGAAGAGAACGTTATTAATTTTTGGCGAAATTTAAAAAGTAACATTTTCTAAGAGAATAGCATCATTTATTTAACAGATACAAAATATGCAGAATGAAGCTTAAAGCTACCAAATAGACAGGAGAAATCACGAAAAAGAAGCAACAATATATCGATAATATACCTTAGAAATGTGCATGAACGAAATAAATTGATTATATTGTTGGAAGATTTATGAATTTGCGTAAGAAATAGTTAAACACTTTTTTATTTGTAGATATTTAAAGATGAAATTTCAGAAGTTCTTCGTGTGATGTGATAAGAAATCATTTATCAACAAATAATTTAATGAAACCTTTTAAGCATTCAAGTTCATGTTTTCCTTAAGCATGTATTTGTTAAAAATGATGCATGTTATTGTTCAGAATTCACCTTTAGCAGATTTCTAGGTTTTTGAAAGAGTATATTTAAAGTTTTATGTATTGCTTGTATTTTAAATCAATGACAACTGTAGAAGTTGTCATTAAATTAAAATTAAAAAAAAATTAAAATTTTGATTAAATGTTAGAAGTGGGTAGATCAACATACTTACTGGACTATAGGTCTTAGAAAAATCCATCTCTTGGCTGATGATTTTTGATGTAACTTGAAAAACAATAAATAGTTTAAAAAACCAGTTATCATCCATCGAATATCTATGAAGTGTATACAAGAGAGGAGGTAGTATTTTTGTGTGGGATGGTATCTCTTTAGATGGTTCATAGACCTCCATGGGGCCAGACGATTAAAAAAATTAATCCTATCTGTTTCATATACTTTTTGTAGCAATTTTAAAACACAAATTCCGTTTCTAGGAGATTCAACAAAGAAAGACTAAGAAATATGATGGACATCCATGACGAGAAGATGTCCTCTAAGAACAAAGTTCCAACAGCATTTAGTTTCGTCCTTATTGTAACCACTGTCAAGATAATGTCAATTTCTTCTCTATGCAGAATTTAGGGAGACTGTCTTGTCCAAGGAAATCAACTATTAAGGACCCCTTGATTCACGTCTCAGAGTTTTACAGATGGGCAGATCAGCATGTCTACTTCAGGTCAAAGTTGGGCTTGTTTTGCCTGATGAGCCCTGGTTTAACGTGAAAAGCAAAAAAAATTTAAAACCAGTTATCATCCCTCTATTATGGAATAAATATATAATCGTAGAGAGAAGGCAGTATTTTTGTATACGTCTCTTTAAATGTGTTCTTCTATGTCTTTTCCACGTGAAAAGACATAGAAGAAGTTCATTCCTTCAATCAATCGTTCAAGAATCCTTTATAATTCTATGCGATTTATGTATGTAATAGACAGATGAATTAAAAATACATGATCAAATAATTTCATTCGACAAATCTAGACCTTATATTGTTTCAATAGCAGATTATTATTATTTTCAGCCGCAAACATACCAGTACATTGAGTGACCAGCTTGAGCTCTAAACATGAGTCTTACAAAACTTGTGTTTCTCTAAGAAAGCTCATGGCAATCCTCTTAGTTTGAACACAAAGAGTAATTTTGCAAGAACTAAGACTTATCGTTTTTACTAACTTACTAATCTATATACTACTTTACTATCGTTTTATACTAATATCATATAATAATATTACAAAATAGGCAGACTCATATACGGAATATGCTGTATTGGTTCTTGGGACAATGACACTTAGTATTGAACACACTTGTCTTATAGACAATTGACGAATCCAGTTTGTCTATTTATGTAAAAAGTTTTATACAACCACAATTATCTGATGAATTATCACCTTACACATTACCATCTATGATAAGCATAATTTGTATAAATGTGAATAAAATAAGCTCATACTTTTTCCAGTTATCGTTATTCTTGTGATTTTTGGAAGCCAACTTAATTCCAAACATAAAAATGTAAAGTAGTTCTGAAAATATAATAATTATATTATTATCTCTTGAATCTTCATTATTTTAAGTTCTCTTACTGTCAAATCTAATATACTTTTTTTTACAAATATGAAAATATTACTTATTCTATATCTTAAACGGGTTTCTCAAATGCATAATTATTCATATAAAAAATAGTAATTGGGAATATGCTGATATTTTCTATGTTTAGGGCATGATTGTTTTTAAATATATTACGTATTGTTTATATATTCTTTTATAATTTCAGAAATATTTTCAAAATTTAAAAAAGCATTTTATGTAACTATAACGACAGTATTTACAATGTAATTTATCTTAATAACTTTTGTTGATTTTATGCTGAAATTATATTTATGCAAATTATTATATTTTGTACTTTTTGGTATGTCATTATGTTCTGTACTTATATTATGATTAACATAACGATGAAAGTACAAATTATGATAAGTTAAGAATTAATTACTTTAACTGTTTTACAAATATAAATTTTTTATAAGCAGATTTTTTTAAATGCATATTTTTAATGTAAATAAGAATTTAGTGATTTTAAAATTCATTAATATATTTATAAATTCAAGTCACTATTGAAGTACCAGAACCAACAAGATAATATAGATTGTCTGCGAATCCCTATTATTAATTTAGATTAAAAAAGAAGAAAAACTAGAAGACATCGAAATTAACTGTAGTTAATAACTTGCAATGTAAAGAAGGCTGACTTATTTCAGTAGAAAATTGTGTTTGCCTGTCAACATACAACTCTGCCGAATATCCTGTATATTATTCGAACACCCAGTAATTAAATGAAAGCTTTTCAGCTAATAACCAATTTACTGCAGGGGGCTTATAAATATATAGGATATTTTGAATATTTTGCCTTTAAATATTAAATGATTTTATAGAATATTCTAATAAATAATGCTAAATAATTTAAATATACTGATTTTGTAAGATCAATAAAATTTTACGTTTTTAAAATAATATTATGTGTTTAATAAATATGGTTTTAAAATTAAAAAAAAAAAAAAATTTTGCACAGAAAAATATAGAATTCAGGTATAAATAATTATAATAGTATTAGAACGTCAACCGCAAAAATAAATAAAATATATATTAATTATTTTAATAAAATAATATATTCTATTAAATAAAACGCTTATGATAAAATGTTCTGTGGATATAGAAAAAAATTCTTCTCAGTTCTAAAATGAAATTGTAAAAGTTCTTCTCCATAAAATGAAGTTAGTACAAATTGAAATTAAAACTTTGCTACTCTTAACTTTGAATATCATAGATTTCCAAAAACATTATAATGTACTTATTTATAATATAAATCAGGCAGATGTATTCCTTTTGAAATTATTCGCTTGTTGAAAGAATTAACAGTAAACAGTAAAATATCAGTTATGTTTACAAATCAGTTTAATAAACGAAGTTTCAAATTGACAAAATGTTAATCTCAGTAAAGAACTTTCTTTTATATTTCGTGTGAAACGCGTTCAAAGGAAGTTTATTTATTTTACAAAAAAAAGTATAACATATAGCTTTTTTATAAGTTATAACTTTCACTATATATTTATATTTTTATTTTTAAACTAGTTCCATGTAGAGGCCTGATGACCGAGTGTCTGACGCTCGATGCCACAGGTTTTGGGTTCCAGTCCTGGTGGTTCCATGGATGTTTGTAGTAGTTCCGAATCCCCTTTAAGCCATATTTTCCGGTCTAATATGACAACTAACACTACACCACACCACACCACACCACACTGTGCCTAGAGCTGAGTTTCCCCTTTGCAATTTAGGTGAGAAGTCTGATTGGGCTCTATGACGTTCTACAGTCATGCGTGATAGGGACCTACGACTTAAAGTGGATTCCAAACCACTACAAATATCCATGGCCCCTGTCGGAACACGAACCCGAAACTTGTGACACTAAGTGACAAAGCGCTAGACACTCGATCATTCTTGCTCCTGTCTAATATGATTGCAGAGCATTGGGGTGTAGGGCTCACAACACTACCCAATCAAAAGAAAACAACTCTCCTGTTTCGGAATCTACCAATAAGCAGACGACTTTGGTCCCACATGGACTGTAGTACAAAGGAGATAGTTAGACAGTTCTGCTTACACATGCTTATATTATATCATATTGTCCTGTAAATAAAAAACAAATATTTTTATATTTCATCAAACACAAACCTAATTTTAAATCCATATATGTTACTGAATGCAGATATAAATATTTTTAAAATAAATATTAGCCTGTTGACAGAAAAGCCAGAGAGAAAAATATACATTTATTTTTTTTTAAAAAAAAAGCACCTAATCCATTGAATTAAAAAATAAAAAACTCGAAACTGACAAAATGTTAATCTCACTGAAAGACTCTTCTCTCGTCTTCAATATGAGACTGCTCGTTTTAAGGAACACTTCATTAATAATCGCTCACCATTCATTAAAATAAAAATAAAATTCCCCTTTTTTGAGTGCACTGATGCAACATCAAATAGCAATTACTGATTCTTTTATACAATTTAATGATCTCTGTAACTGAAGGGACGGTTGATAGATATCATTTAATGATTTTTAAGATGAGTGTACGAAAGAAGTTGGAAAGTAATTGAAGTGTTTTTTATCATTTATTTTTTTTTATGCCATTCATTATGACCCCTTGTTTTTTCAAATGCATTTCCCATTTGGAAATAAATCAGACATTTCTTTTTTATGAGCCTCTAAAAATAGCAGACTGTGTATTTCTTTAATCAAATTTGGATGAGTGGAAAAATAATGAACATTTCAAAAAGTTAATTGCTTTATGAAAAGCACAGGATGTACATCCACTGCTAACTCGTAGGATTCCATCCAATGAATTAGAGATTCCATCTGTTATGATTATTTTTTTAATAAATTTATTCCCAACTAAGTACATAATGTGCTAATAAATTCTTGGAATGATTCTTTTTTAAATTAAAAAAATGAATAGTTGGACGCTTTACATTTGCTTGATTAAATTATGTCTTTTTTACAATTTATCAAAATAAACTCATAAATAGCGGGAGTCAAAATTATTTTTAAATATTTATTGTTGCATGCTTTTTTTTATTCTCAAATTATTATTTTTTTCAATTAATATTCAATAATGATACTATCTTTTATTAATTTGAAATGAAACATTTGTCTTCTTCCTAATGTTGTTTAATAAAAGAAAATGAATGACAATACATGCAAAAATGATGATAATATTTTAAAGGACGATTAATGGCATGTTAAAGATGCTTACATAATTTATTCTGAAGAGTAAAAAAAAATGTTATCAATAATAATATCTTTTAAAATGCAAGTAAGAAAAAAAAAAATGAATTTATTGCATTTTATTTTCATGTAATCTGTATAATCTGAATTTTTCTTCTATATATATATTCAACATATTATCCAACCAATAATACTTTTTCTGCTTTAAAAGATAAAATTTTTGATTATGTACGAATATAAATATCTCAAATTAAAATTTTGCAACTAGGTATACATAAACTATCATTTACATAGTTTCGTGTATTTTTTTTTTAAATTTACCACTAAATTTTATAAACAATATATAAAAATTAAATATTTATTTTGGAGCAATATTAATTTTAATTTATCAAACTTATTTATAACAACTTTTATTTATTTGAGTCTTCTTCAAAAACCAGACAGAACAATTTTTGTTAAATTAATATCCATTGAAATATGTTAATATCGCTTGAATTTTATTGTTGAATTATTATGGGAATGATTATAAATATTAAACATTAAATTTTCAATAGTAAATACTAAATTTGTAATTTTGCTAGTCCTTTTTTATTCATTTTTGAAGTCAAAATTTGAAATTTCATTTAAAATCTAAAATTTCTAAAAATCTATTTAATTTAAAAACGTGCAATTTTCATTAATGTTATACTTGCGCCTTCAATTCAAACGTTCATAGTTTAGTGTGCTGAATAATTTGAGAGGGTATAATGTATCCTAAAAGTGACAAAAATATTCATTTTTTTTCTATTTCGTTTTCAACTGAACCACTTTTAAAATATATGTTTCAAATTCTGTAGTTATTACCATACTATTGCAACGAGTTATTCAAATGTTTTGACTAAAGTGTCGATACCGAAATTAGCATTTGTTTTGACTACATGTGATGCAGTTGCTATCACGTATGCCTAAACATATATTTCATGTAATTTTATTAATAATTGAACTGCTTAATTGCATGTCATTTTAAACATGAGTTTGTTTTTTATTCATAACACAAGGCCATTTTAATTTTTAGAACTTACTCAGCAATATAACAACTGATGATCATGCAATTCTGAATATTATCGTCTTCCTCGATAAATTTCATAAGAATGTTTTTTTTTTTACACATGAGGATTACGTTCATAACAGAATAGTAACAAAAAATGAATGAAATTAAATATATGTATATGTCTATTTGTAATAGACATAAGTTGAAAATAAATAAATTCATTAAAATCAAATATTTAAATCATAGAAAACAAAAAATAATCAAAATATGTTTAAAAATATTGTTATCTTTTGTTATTTATAAAAAAATATATTCGCCGAAGTTATTAAATATGTTTGTTTACATTAAACAGAAATATGTACTATCCTTATTCTACATCTATTATTTTCTATAAATGATAATTATGTTTTAATTGTTTTTATGATACAAGAATATAGATAAAAATATACATTTAATTATAGTATTCACTTTGTAAAAGGAACAAAAAATTACTTTTAACTATAAAACTTCTATAGTATTTCCTAAATTTAAAACAATAGAACTACAAAGTTTTGTTAAAAATACATATATAATATATTTAATAAATTTACAAAAATATGTTTAAATACGATAAATTTTTGGGTTTTTCTTCTAAAGATGAACCTTAATTTTATTTTACTATGAGATAGAAAGATATTTTTTTGAATAAAAAGCATATTTGTTTGCTTACAAATTCAAATTTATTGATTAAAATTTTATTTTTAAATTCTTTTTATTGTTTATTTCATGATATAATTCTGTGTTTATATGCTATAAAAGGTATAATACATCACAAATAACGAAATATTTTAAGAAATATTTTTTTTTTCATTCTTTGGTCCTAAAGAAAGATTTCCTAAACCATAGAATGTTGTATTTGCTTGAAAAAAAGAATAACTTGCAAACTTTTTTTGCCTCATGTTTCAAGTAATAAATTTGAGATTCCAAGCACTTCATAAACCATATAGATATATTAAAAAAGATAATATATTTTTTAGAAACTTCCACTTGACTTATATGCAATATTAAATAAAGGTTAACTTCTAACAATAAATTATTCCTGCAATACGTTAGTTTAAACCTAAATCTGGCAAGAAAAATACATTTTCATATTAATTCACTTGATAATGTGATTTATAAAGCTTTATGAAATATTTTTTATATTCCCTCCTAAGGGAATATAAATATAATTCAAAATCCTGACGAAAGAATCTTTTGTAGCTTTATTTTGTTCCCTAAAATAAATCAAATTTATACATAAATGAAAACCACATAATAAACCTGGTACTAAAAATGACTGAAAGGGGTTTTATTCCTCCAAAATATGAATAATTAAATTATGGCAAAAAATCATTAATTTAATTATTCATTATGAATTTAGAATTTTATGTTTTCCTTTAGGAATTATGCTTGAAACTTTTCATGTTTGATTCTCAAAATAAAACACAAATATTCTTTCAGGGTAAATATTATGAATAATTTTACTGAAATTTAATCTTTCGGATCATTATCTTAATGATATTATTTCTTGCTTTCATTATAGGAAATTAATCATTAGTTATTTCATCATATATTAAAAATAATTATAAAATTGAAAGCTTAAGCACTTATATTTTGCCGTTTATTTCTAATAATTTCTAAAATATTTTTTTGCAAATAATTTCTGATAATTTTCTATTTCTACTTATGACAAGAATGCTACATTTATAAAATTTATTGATCTGCTAAATAATGAAAAATGCTTTTTAAATTTTTAAAAAGAGAAAACTGTCTATTTTTAGCTGAATTTAAAATGAAAATATTTATAAATATCCTGTTTTGTAAACGTTTTATATTGCCACACATTTTTATTTCAAAAAACAAAATTATTGGTCTACTTTTTTTTTACTTAAGTTTTTTAAGTTTATTTTCTATAGATAAAAGGAAAGCTTTAGCTATAGTCAATTATTTCATTTTAATCTCTATAATAGTTATGTCTTTAAATGATTTCCTGTTTACATAAAAAATAATAGCATCATTCTGTTTAAACTTTGCTTTTGTTATAAAATTCTTTCCTACAGTAAAAGATTTAAAACATACAAGTTTATAAATTATTAGTTATTATACATCAATATACTTTAGACGATGTATCACAAATGATTATTTTGTTCTTACATTTTAAATTATAAATCAACATATCTT
>BPLR01015040.1:0-90913 GCA_021605095.1 Caerostris extrusa | reverse complement strand
TTCTAATGTTTAATTAAATTTATATATATATATATATATAATTTAGTATTATTCTGACTTACGAATTCAGGTTTTTAGTTTCTTGGATTTTTTGGTTGCCCCCACTGCCGACCGTTAATTTCAGTATTTTGCTTGTTTAATTATCCTGACAATTTTTGTTTTACTTTTGGTATTTGCACCTACGATTTGCAATAGTGTGACCATAGAAACCTCTCCTAGATTCTATACATTTATTTAATCTATGAGTTGCGAATCATTTAAATAAAAACCATTTAAACACACATTAACCAGACCCATACTTAATGTTGATTTTACCACAATTCTCAACCAGTATTCTGTTTAATCTTTGATTTTTATCAATAATTTTTTTTTTTTTTTTATTTATCTGCTTTCATTTCTTTTTCTTTTATTTGACTTATAAATCTCATCTTTTCTAGTAAGTTGGATTGCAAAAAAACCATCAATTATATACCGTCAAACCGTCAATATCCGTTTTTTCTTTCAGTTATAAATTTTTCATGAGGGTAAAAATTTTAGAATTTTTGTTGCGGAAATAGCCTGGCTCTTCAAAATAATTGTTAAAAGATTTTGGGAGTGTGGAAAATGATAGAATTGGCTGTATGAAAGGAACCGCAATTAAATATTTTCTTTTAAACTGACATATTTTGGTATTCTTGTACCTACTTAAACAAATATTTATAAACACAGTTGTACCCCAATTTAAACAAGAATTTGCTTTTTGTTATATACAAAGTTCTACACCGAGTTAAGCTCAAATTTAATGTATTTATTACAAAGTTGTGCCCTATTTTAAACCAAATAATACAGATTTATAATAAGTTATAAAAATTTATTTGAATTTTTGTAAAATTTAAGCTCAAAATTTATATGAATTCTTTGTAAAATTGTACTTCGACTTTCAAACCCATCTTTAATGTAACTTCAGCGTATTGCTGTATTTATGCTGTCTATAATTATATAGAAAAAAAAAAGAACTATAAGCATCCAGAAAAATAGTGAAAATATATATAGAAAAAGAAAAACAGAGAAGAAGCGAACGAAACAAAAATAACAAATGAAAACAAAAAAATGCGGAACAAAATGAAGAAAAATATGTCATCAACATCAAAGATTAGTGAAGGAAAAAAAATTAATGAATTCGTTTCACTGTTTCTTAAGAAAAAAAGTTTGTAAAAAATGGCATCAAAAATGATTTTTTTTTGCAAAAATTTAATTAAACTTAACAAAATAATATTGTATATAAAACATGCTTTTAACTAAAATAATTTGTCGTCGATGCGTAATTTTTAAAATTATACATTCATTTTACTTTGATATTAATTAATTTGAAATCCTTTTCTGCTAATTTTTCATGAACATAGGTTTAAATTTCGCTGTTAAGCAAAAATTTGCTGACAAATTTGGGGATAGTCTATCATGAAAAAGAACTTACAACAAACATAAAATAGTGAAATTATTAGTACAAATTAATATTAAAAAAAATTATACTAATGATGATTTTTCGGTGTTGATGACAGAAATAAATGTTTCCAAATGCCAGTCACTTCAGACTTTAGCCATTCCTCAATACTAGCAATGTCAGAGATATAAAAGATTCAAAAATGCACTGTAGATATTCGGATCCTTACAGTGCATCCTTATTTCTATTGCCAAACATCATATTTGTGAGCGACCATCATCGGGGATATTTGCACAATCTTCATAGTCTCTTCCTACTAAACCCCACGAAATCCAGATATTCCGCCCTACAGATTTATGGGGGTCCCTACAAGGAAGGGAGTCTTTCTGTTCAGCATAATTTGTTATGTTTCAAACCAAACACCTTTAATGCAATCTAGTAAACGCTCCTCTCTGATAGGAAAGGAAAAAAATATGGAAGGATGAATTTTCAAACGGCAACTACCACAGCTACTTTTGTTGAGCGTAAGTTTAAAATGTGACGTGCTTTTTAGTCTTATTCAAAAATTCGTTACAAAAAATCTTTGTTGGTTAATGTCCTCAGATATACAAAACTTATGTGAGCATAGGGGAAAATAGAAAAAAAAAATAATAATAATAATAATACTGCATCCAAGGTAACTACAAAGTATTTATTTCGTACTTTTAGTTTCAAATCCACTTTGATCGCCGCTAATATAGCGGATATTTAACATATTCAGTATTACATAATGTGTGCCTTCTAGACTAGTGCCATCGCGATTTTGAACATCAAAGGTGACATCTGGTGGTTCGCGTTATCTTCCCCTCAACCCCAATAGAACGCTGTTTTTGGTCTACAGATTTATCGTGCCCATTCTAGCATGGGTACTTAATCTTTTGGTTGGTATCGCTTATCGAGTTTAGAACCAAGCGCGTTTTGTTTTGAAATCAGGTTTCTCCGTTGTTTTAGTTTGCAAGGACATATTTCTATTATACTCGCATTTATATATATTTTTTTTTTTACTAAACTAGAGATTGCGGATATTCCATACTTTTCGTCATTAATTAAGATCTGCAAGTTTTTTAAAAAATAATTATCGTCAGACCTTTTGAAATACAAATAACAAGACATATTGTGAACCAGTCTGTTCTTCTCAGTTTTTGAATGAACAAATCCTAATGGGTAGGATCTGAAAGACGATTTTCTCTCCCCAAATTAACTTCCGGTTGGCTGAGTTCTCGAATTCTCCTCCTTGACATAAACTCTCCCTCCGATTCGCTTGCCGGGCTTCGAAGAGATTCATTTCTTTCTTATCTTCATATACTTATCCCACTTCCAGGCAAGAGACCATGTTTTTTAATCATTTTTTGCTAAAAAAAAGAGATAAATCTTCTAAAAAGAACTGCAAAAAACAGTATGTTAAGTCATTTTATCAAAAATAAAAAATTAAAAAAAAAAAAAAATTCGAAGAAAACTAATCTTTTTTAGCATAATGGATTTTCATTTTTGAGCTTAACATTATGTTGACTTTGTTGAAAACAAAAACTACATAATGTTAAGCTCAAAATATTATGTTGACTTTTTATTGAAAACAAAATTTCTCAGTGTGTCATTTAAGAATACAATTAATTGATCAAGTCTCACTTTTATGCAGTATAGAGGACACTAAAAATACACAACTTTAAAAAAATAATAATAAATACCAACGTTAAAACCGCAATGTATTCATAAAGTTCCGGGCCTGACCGCATATAGGCCATATAACACAAAATATGTACTTACATAGTCACCACCCAATTTAATACAACACTTGGAACGAGTACAGAAGTTCGTAAACGTTTTCTGCAAGACCTCCACTTCAAGACCATTATTGAATTCGAATGTTACAGCCGCTTCAATCTTCTCTATCGCCTCCTACTTTTAGCGTCATGGCAAATGAAGAGTAGTCCATGGAGGGAAAGGGACAGATCTGGTAATTGCAGGATGGAAGGGAAAATTTGATACATAAAACCTTCCTTCTCGCTAAAAGTTACTGTTCAAGGATGGATTTCTGGTTGAGTTTGGCTTGTTGCTCTACGGTCATCTTATGCACATGAGGCTAAACAGACCTGGACCTACAGTTTAAAGTAAATTCCTAACAACTCAGAAACATCCATGCTACCGCCAGGATTCGAACATGAAGCCTGTGGTACCAATGGCCAGAGCGCTAGGCAATTGGCCACCAGACCGCAGGATGAATTTCTGATACAATGCACAATGCATTGTCATGCAAGATGCACCCATTTCGACTGTCCAGCAAATCGGTCCTCACAAGCCGCATTCGTTTCGAAAGCAAATCCAAAACATTTTTGTAGAATTCCCCAGTCACAGTGGAACCTTGGCGACGAAATTCTAGATGGATGATGTCCTGGTTGTCAAAAAAGATGATGAGCATCGTTTTTGATTTCGAAACGCGAATTTGCATCGGCCAATTCTTTTCGGACTTGTCCATTCAACACATTGTTTTGTCACCGGATTCTAGTCAAGAACATCAAATCTCAACTCCGGTGATAGTATTTTGCAAAAAAGTTGGATCCTGTCCGGCCAGTGGAATCAATTCTTTGAAGGAAGGCAAGAGTTATCGATTGAAGAGGCTGTGATATCGGATCTCAATAGTGTTGGAGAGGAGGCGTTTCGGAAATAGTTTACGAATCTGTACACTCATTCCAAGTGTTGTATTGAATTGGGAGGAGCCTATGAAAAAGTTTAATAACAAACGCAAGTACATTCTGTGTGTTATATGGTCTGCGTGCCATCAATCTTGGAACTTTGTCAATACAATTTTTTTGTGTGCCGAAACTCCATAAAAAAATATAAAAGAACTAACTTAAAACTGTTGATATACATTCAAAGGATTTTCTCTTATTGGCCGCTATTTTCAAATGCTTGTAGAACAAGAATTACACCACAAACTTTTACGTTTTTCTCCATGGATGACAGTGCTGGACTATTCACTCTAAAAAACTGCGGGATTTTAAGACCTGAAAATTATAATTTCTTCCTCTATATGCAAAATAAATTTGTCCAATATTATGCATGTTCGGTGTCAAGAGGATAAAAGATTTTTAAATCTGGCTATCAAGACGTTAATCGAGGGCGAATATGTTTCAACAATTAGTTTATAAATGCTTTTTTTTTTAAATGATCACCGGATCGATTTGAATTAGATGACGGCGTTGCTCGATTTCAGTAATGCCTTTCACTTAATTTGGAAGGTATTGTTAGGAAAATATAAATGTAGAATGCGAAGCTAAAAAACAAGTTGTCCAAGATATTGCACAATCTAATTGCAATTGAATGTGTTATTTGTACAAAACTAAAACATTTAATTGCAATTAATTCGATATCAGTGTAAAATTTTATGCACATAGCTTTCATATTTTAATAAATGATTGAAAAAACCCATCTAATTTTATTACTATTGTATACAATTGTTCACTTTCCAAAGTGTAGAAATATTTGAATATTTCTATGCAATCCAATTGAAAATGTTAGTATATAAATAAAATTTTTTAATTATTCTTCATGTTTATAAGCAATGAAAATTTAAAAATAATAAAAGTAAAAATGACTTCGAACAATATTTCGTGAACACCATTTTGTCACGAATTTTCTACAGAAACTACAACTTTTCATTCAATTAAAAAGAAATTCTATTTTTTTAAAACTCTCTGCAGGGAATCTAATAATAAATAAATTAAAAATTCAATAGATATAAAAAGTTTTGAATGCCATCTATATTTCGATTCATTTTTTAATTGGCTTTTTGATTTCGCAATTTGTATGAATAAGATTGTCTGATTGATAAATCTGTATTAATTTCTAAAACATAATTTTGTGGTAATATATCCTGTACATTACTATGTGTTATAGATTTTGTCTTAGTTGCAGTGAAATCAATTTAGAGCTTTTTTTTGTTTTTTTTCTTTTGTTTAATTTATGGAATAATTTTTGTGAATATGAGGAACTAGAAATTCATTTTGTTCTCTTTACTATAAACTTTTATTTTTCTAAAAGTCATTTGCTTATTAGCATGTTTTAAGAATGAATGTAGCATTAATGTGTTTTATGAATCAATCATTTTTACCATTTTGTACAGGTCTGTGTTGTTATATGGGCTGTGTGCCATCAATCTTGGAACTTTTTGAATACAATTTATTATTTTATTAATTAAACATTTTTAAGCTATTTATGTACCAAAACACCATATAAAAATATAAAAGAACTAATTTAAAACTGTTGGCGTACCTTCAAAGGTTATTATCTTGTTGGCCGCTATTTTCAAATACTTGTAGAACAAGAATCCCACCACAAGATACTTTTTTAAGATACATTTTTTTAATTGCCTTTTTGATTTCGCAATTTGTACTGATAAGACTGTCTGATTGATAAATCTGTACTGATTTCTAAATCATAATTGTGTAGTATTATATCCAGTACATTACAATGGGTTACATAGTTTTGTTCTTTTTATTTATTTTTTTTTCCCTAAAAGTCATTTGCCTATTAGTATGTTTTAAGATAGCATCAATGTGTTTTATGAATCAATCATTTTGACCATTTTGTATAACAGCAATCAGTAATATCTTTTTTTTTTCCCTCATTCTTTTATGTTGACTGTCTAACACTAATAAAAGCACAATATTTTATAACTTGTATTCCTTTCAGGCTTCTAATACTTTTTGAACTAAATGACTTAAACATTATATTTATTTTTTTATACGATTATTAATTCGTGCCTTGAAAAAGAAATTCGCCCTCATTGTGTTTTAGTGAAGCTTTTCTTATACAAAAAGTTACAAAAGTTCATTAAAAGTTTAGTTTTTGTTTTCATGATGTAAGAGAAAAGACTATTGGGCATGTTTCCAAGATTGGTATGAACAAAAAACTGTTTACATTTTTTTTCATTTATTTGGAAACAGTACAAATTCCTTCCCAAATATGATTTAAATCAGAAACATTGTCTGATTTTAAATTTAATAAACAAGATATTTGTTTGAAAATGATAATATTCGCAATTTTTTCGATGTTTTACATAAATTGTATGAGCAATATTTTGTTGATATTTATAAGTTTTCTATTAGTTGTATTTAAAGTATTGTATTTATATTAAATTTTAATTGAAAATTTTTAATGTGGAACTCTTGAGCATAAATATTTTCCATTAAAAAAAAAAACAAGGTTGTACTGAAATTTGTATAAGTAATTAAAATATTGTCGTACAAAACAAGAACAATTAAGTTGAGATAATTTAAAAATCTAAAAATATTTTAATTAAAATATTCAGAATTATTTTCACTGGTAATACGTTTTATACGTATTTAATATATATTTAATTTCATATTAACTTAGAAAATCAGCTATTCATTCAATATTCTATGCATTATAACGATGTTATTATGAATATGTCAGATTCAATCTTTTGCAATTTATGACATTTCGACAAAAAAAAAAAAAAAAAAAACTTGTTCTGGTAAAATAGTTTGTATGGTTTACATAATGTTCATTTTGCTTTCTTTTTCGTCTTTCTTGATGGAGATTTGTTGTTTTTCTCTTATTTTATTTATTTGTTTATTATTATTATTATTTTGCTTAGAATATGTCTTTCTTTATTTTTAATTGATTTACGTGATGAATGAGATCACACATATCTTAAAACACACACACTAATATTTATAATGGTAAGGTTATAAGATCTTTCCTTTAAAATCCAAGCATGCATTTTATTATTTCGCCCTTATGTCTTACTCTTACAAATCTAAACTAAACAGTATTTCACAACACATAAGTTTAAAGTAATGCAGTATTTTTATATTCATATTCAGATTGAATTAAAAAATGTATAATAGAAAATCACATCTTAATTACATAGAAAATTTTTCATTGAAAATATGAAAATAAAAAAAAATTTAAAAGCTAATATATTTATTTAATTGATTATGTAGTTATATCAAATAATACTATTGTGCCCAAAAAGTAAGACCAATTTTTATTATTTGGCATGCTCTTTTCGGTCTTGCTTCACCTTTGTCACGATATTTGCTCGGTTGATCGGTTGCTTCCGGGAAGTAAGCATAAAGTCAGATCTCCAGTTATGATGCATTTCAACTTGTCCTGATTGTCAGAAAGCATTGTTTTTACACACTTCAATGCGACGATGTTTTTCTAAAAATGTGTTTTCGGTACCAATCGAGAATTGACGCGTTTGAGGAGCAAAACATTTTTTAAAATAAAATTGACCGATCCTTTTGAAATTCCAACATCATCAGTAAGGTTTCTAATTGTAAATTGACACAAAGTACGGTTTGAAAGCACCAAATCTTTAATTTTTTTGGACGTGAGCTTCGTCGGTTGAGGTTGATGGTCGACCAGGGCTCTTCGTCTTCTCTGTCTTCTTCGAACTGTTTATACCACTTGTAAATATTTCTTTCCGATATAGGAATGGTCACTGAATACCTTCTGCAACAGTCTATACGTTTCCGCACACGAATATTCATTCCGCAAACAAAATTTAATGCAAGTTCTTTGCTCAGTGAATTCAGACATTTCAAAAATCGCTGAAATCACTTTTAGCGTCTCACAAAGCCAAGCGTAACTCAAACATTAATGAATATTTTGACGTGAAATTTCACACAAATGTCAAAGACAGTGCCTACAATCTATAAAAAAAAAAAAAAACTTGAAATTCCATATGCCCGGGAAATTTAAATTGAAAATTGGTTTTACATTTTGGGCACAGTAATATAATGTCCATCAATTTCAATGTTATAAATAGATGTAACTTTTTTTCATTTATTTTTAAACAGTTTGTTCTTGGCATGTTTTATTTATTTTAAAAAGCAGGGAATAAAACATTTGGCAAGAACATCAGTGCAAGTTGCCTGCAAGTTGGCGATATTTTAGCATTATGTCACAAATCAATGTTGAAATGGTGAATTTTCCGGAAATAAAAGGTATTAGCCGCAGTGAAACATATTTAGGGCTATTTTTTAACATAAGGTAGAAACAAAAATTTCAGATGCATTATTAGACTTATTCTCGTCTTTCGTTTATCGTTCGTTTATTCGTCTTTTTTTCTTTTAATACCTTGTAAAGACCTTCTAATTTCCATTAGTAGTTCTGAGTAACTATTTCCAATATTGACCAGGAACAATTCCTGAAGATAATGCATTAGAGGGAAGATAACTAAACTAACAACATATATTAATTAATAATGTCTATTTAAGAACACTGCCTCCTAAAAGATTTATGTCTGCACGAAAGTTTCTGAATTATGTTTTTATGGCTGTATCTTGGCTTGCGCCTGTTTTCTGTCGGACGCCGAGGAAGCAATCAAGGCAGCCTCGATTACAACCGCACTTTGACAGGCTTCCTCATAAAACTCATCTCGGATGTGAAGTTCTTCTTAGAAGCTATTCCTAGAAAAACAATCTCATAACATTCTTTCCTTTCTAATCAATTTTCTCTCGACTGCCTTGGTGTAAGTATTGTAAAGAATTCTCTTACCACCAAAAATAAAATTTAGTTTTAGTTATTTCACTTTTTGATTACAATTTTCAAGGTAATGCTTATTTAAAAAGGTCTGCCATATAAAATCAGTTTCTGTATTATAAAGTTTTCCGACGCATTTCTTTATATGCATCATTTGTGGTCTACATCCCTATAAAAATTTTGTATATATATTTCTTACTTTCTTTTTTTTTTTTTGAGCAAACCCAATTTAAAGTTTGCAAATACTAAATGATAAAATATTCATTCAGCTTCAAATTACTATATTTTTAAAAAAATATTCATGATGTAGCTTAATATACGATGCAAAGTTAAAAAAACCATTGAAGTTTTAGCTTATAAACACCATATCCCACCGACAACTAAGATTGCTGGTGGGCTTTTATTTTAAAAAAATAAATAAATAACAGCATCTAGTCAACAGAAAACTATTTTGTTTTTGGTCCGACAGTAAAGAGTCAAGTGTTGGTTCAAAAATCTAACACCAAATTCTTTTATAAAAATTGTTTTTATTTTACTAAAATTGTGAGAATTAGTGTGAAAATTTAATTGTCAAGGAGCCAATTCAATTGTATGCTACAATCATACTACCAGCAGCAAAGGTAGTTACTGCTTTTAGTAGAATGCTGAGTAAGTGTTGAGAGACTTTTCAGCACTGAGGCTTATAAAAAAAAAGCTATTTTGGATTTTTAAAGAAATAAGATTGTATAGTAGCTATTTTATTAGCCGCAAATAATATTTAATGTATTGCAAATAAAGCATTTCTGTGCTTAAAATGTACAGTTTTCTTTTGCTTATCTTCAGTTATTTTATACTACACTGCTACCTGAATTATAAATAAATATAAAATAACAATATTAATTAACCCTAATAAATAAATAAACAAAAAATTGTGTCAACGAGTCTTAGAAATTCCCCAGAGAAAACAACAGAATTTGAGTGGCGTTTATATAAACAAATATATGCAATTAGAATTAACACAAGTGTACGGAGACGAATTTTAATTCCATTAAAAGATCATTAATATGCACATTGTTGAATGTTAAAGTAACTGATGTTCTGTTTAATTGAAAATGAGGCGTAGGTTAAATAACATAATGATTCTATTGTTGAATTTAGAGATAAAATCAATCTCTTATTTGCAACAATTTTTTATTTATATTTCAGCCAAATAAAAATAGCGTGAGATTCAAGTATTCATATACAGTAGAACCTCTGTAAGTTGAACTTCAAGGAGACGCCAAATAATTCGAGTTATAGAGTTTTCGACTTATGGAGGATTTCGACTTACGCTGATTTTGTAAGGAAATATTCGACTTGTAGAGGTTTAAACTTATTTAACTTATTAACTTATTTTGAGTTACAGAGGTAAAAATAAATAAAAATTCAAGTTACAGAGATAATAAACATGTTTATTTGCAACTTAAAAATTATATTATGTACTACAATAAAAAATCAAAATAATTCCGAAACAGCCTTAAAATTAAAAATATTATGTATTAAAAGTCAGTTATAATTAGATTATAATTATTTATTTATTTATTTATTTTTGCTTTAGACAATTCGATCGTTCTCTATCTATAGCATTATCTAAGCTATAAAGAGCAGAAAATTCTTTTTCTTCCGAGTTACTATTTCATAGAATTGGTTATTCTATTTACTATATACTCATACATTGTTTTCTAAGAAACAATGACGTGCAATGTCGCCAAATCCTTCAAGTCGGTAGCTTATTTTTTTCGAGCTATAGAGGTAATTAGTTGTAAAGGTTGTAAAAAGATTATAAAATCAAACATTGCTAATGTTCGACATACAGAGGTCCAATTTTTTCGAGTTACGGAGGGAAAATATATACCAAAATGGCTTGTAGGGATTGACTCATTATTTCGACTTATAGAATGTTGAAATTTCGAGTAATGGAGGTTTTAGGGCTTGAAGGGAAGGGAACAAAAATTTTTTTTTTCCAGTTGTGGAGGTTTTCGACTTATCGAGGTTCGACTTTCTTTTCAACAAGAGGAAGGGAACATTTCAACAAGGAAGAATGCTGAACTTAGTGAAACTAGAGTGGTGGTGAACTTGAGAGATCGCTTCTTTTCGTCTGCTTACTGGAAGGTAGGGGGAGAGGTTCCGTTTCCGTTTGAGCTTAAGTTTTCATGTTATCTAAGAAAAGATGAAGTATTGATTGGATGATATAATACTTGCTTCTTGAAAGGTTTGAGTTGAGAATGTTTTTGAATCAAATTGTTATTTTCTTTCTTTGTTTGATATCTTTAGCTAAAGTGGCCGTAAGATTCCATCTAGTAGTTGCGTAGGAATAATGTTAGTTTTCGATTGTTTGTGTAGAGATACTTTGGGCTTGAGTAACTAGGTTCTTGCGATTTAAGATGCAGCTGAAGAGTTTTCTTTTTTGATGAAATATTATATTGAATCTAGTCTTAATTCTTGGTGTATTGTTGTGTTACGATCATACCAGGGAGCACTAGTGATGATACGGAGAAGTTTGTTCTGAAGGATTTGTACTTGATATTTGTTTGTTTTGGCTGTTATACTCCTTATTGGAGCTGCATAAGTGAGTACTGTACAAATAATTGTTTGTATACCAGAACTCTGTTGGAGAAAGAGAGAGCTTGGAATGCCTATAAATGAGTGGGAGGCCGAGGTAAAACTGTTTTTAGCACTTATCTTTGATGATTTTTAAAAAGTTAATTTTTTATCGATTGTCAATTTAAAATAAATTCATTGTACCAGGATAATATTCGTCAAAGAGGTAAAATTTATCACTGCGTGCTCTGGTGTTAAATCTTGTTTTTTTTTTTAATAATAATAACAATACAATAGTTTCTATAAGATCTTCTTTTCATTGTGAATTCAAGATAGCTTTTTAAAAGCCTCAGTGCTGAGAAAAGTCTTTCAACACTTATTTGGCTTACTGCTAAGAAAGTTATTGTTTTTGACAGTGGTTGATATTGAATTGAATTGCTTTCACAATATTTAATTTCAATATTAATTCTCAGAATATATATTATATACATAAAACTCGAGAATCAATTTTTTATACTGACTCCTACTTCAATATTCTCTATTCCTTTCTCATCACATTTTGAACGGATATTGGCTATTTCTTTTTTTTTTAATTTACTGAAATTGATATAATACTAAGACAGAAGAATTATTTCATCTATTTGTTTTTATAGTTAAAGGTACAGGGCTATAAAACCCTAATACGTTTGCCAAATACAGATAACCCAGTATAACTATGTTTAGATTATTTGGAGAAATCTCTTTAAAATGCTACAGTTCTGCCCCAAGAGGCAGCAAAGAAAATATTGTGTAACATGAGTGTATAATAATTTGCATCATTTATTATTTTATTAAATTTGTTTCATTTTATTCTTTTTTCAATGGCGCGGCAGCCCCATAGTGGACCAAAGCTTTCTGTCTACTGGCTGATTACGAAACATTTTTTTTTTTCTTTTTACAGGGTACGTTTGTCAGTCCTATGTCCGATAGTCATATTGGCCCGACAGTCAATAGGACCCACGGTTTAAAATGGATTTCGAACCATTACAAACAGCCATTGCACTGCCGGGACTCGAATACGAAAACTATGGTGCCATGCGCCAGAGTACTAATCACTCAGCCTGCCCATCTCATAATTACAAAATTAAAAAAAAAAATACGCATTTTTTAGAAACTTTTGATTTTTTTCTTCTTTTTTGTATGATTTCTTTGTTTTATAAAATTCTGCCGAAATGTATGTCTATTTTTCGGACTATATTGTCTAAATTATTTGTAAATGTTTCCATGAATGAGATTATTAATAATTTTTTATTAGTTTTCAGGAATAATAGTGAAGTTAAGAGAGCAAAAACATTTTGTGTTTTTTGATCATAACTTTTTAACTCATTTAAAAAATGATTAAATTTAAAAAATGCTCAATTGTTAAAAAATATGTTTTATATCTTTTTTTTACATTTAGCAATCTTTTTACTTATATATTCATATTTCTTTTTATTTATCGCAATATATATCATATAGATTCACATTAAATGTTAATTTATTGAGATAGAATGCATGCTTTTATCTTAGACAAAATTCTTAGCGTTTTTAATATTTTTGAAAAACTTTCTGCTTAAAAACTTTTCTTTTTGAATTAATGATTTCTGTTTTTCGCAACGCTCTTTGAATGGATTGAAAAATAGGCATTCCAGTGAAAAGACGGAAGCAATAAAACATCCCTAACTGAAAATCATTAAAACCGAAATTCTTTTTCACGAATTGAAAAATGAACTCTTTAACTGACGATGAATGCATGTGTTGAATAAAAACTAATTACTTGATAGAAAGTTAAGCCTCGAATGGACGTGGTTATGAATAGTGAATGGAAGCAAGTCTGCGTGAGTGTAAGAAGTTAATTTCTGTGTTAACTGGAGCAAGAGACACAAAAATTGCGACTCATTTTTTCTTTTCAGCATCTGTTTGTGATTGAATTGGAATTAAACTTGTGCTTGGGAGAAATAAGAGAAAATAGAACGAATTACACTCGCAAAAAGTTATCATCATCATTTATTTTTGAGAATTAAAGACAAACAAGTAATAAAAAAAAATTTAAGTCAATTCCTATTTTTTTTTTTTCACTCTATTGCAGAAAGTCCTTTATAAATAATTTTCATTCATTTATTTTAAGTTTATCTGGCGCCATCTATTGGTAGATACATGCAACTTAAATCTAAAAAAAAATTGAAATTAATTAATTAAATTTAATGAATCAATTAATATTTGAAAAACTGCATTAACATCAAGTGTCATCCACTACACATTTTAAAAATGCATTTGAACTTGAGTGGATGAATAAAAAGTATTTTATGAACGATTGAAAATTTGAACAAGATATATATATAGGGAGAGTGTGAGCTAATAGAAGGAATTTAAAAAATGATCAATGTGAAGTTTTAACTATTTAATGTAAAATGTTTTCTTTTATGGTCATTTGTATGAAAAATGAATCATTTTACTTGGGACATTTCAGGAATAAGTTGAAATACTAATTAAATGCTAGTTAATTAATTCATTTAATTTATCAGTTTAATTAATAAATCAATACTTATTTAATCAAATCAATTAACTAATGATTAATTCAATGCAATATTTAATTGGAATATAAACTTTTTCTAATTTAAAACAAACTGAAAAATTCTATAGACTTAAACATGAAATAATATTAATATCATTAACCAAATAAAAATAATCCCCTATGTTATGAATTGCAACAATTTTTTTGATACTGATAAAAAGGTGTTTTTGTATCCTTTACCAAAATACATAAGGAAGATGCTTAAAAATGTTAAAAGTTAATGGTAAGTAAATAAATAAAGACACTTTGCCGTCGTTCATTTTAAGAAATGGCTGTTTTGGAGAATACAGAGTGACTTTTAAAGCTAAATTGATGTCTCCTCCCAATTTTTTAACAAGTTCTAAATCTTTTCAAATGAAACTGAATTACTGAAAAATAATTTCAGTCTTACACACTAATTTATGTAAAAGATTTTACACATTTTGTTTGCTTTGTGTTCAATATTTAATAAAATACAGATACTGAAATCCATCGTAGACTACCTTCTTTTGAGTTTTCCAAATTTTGCTGTATTTCATTTAAATCTTTAAAAATCATTGAAATTTATCAAAAGTTTTATCTCGGTCCTGACTGTCCATTTCTTATTCGCGCAATAATCTGTTGATTTGAGTCAAGAATTCTTTGTGATCCTGATTGACCATTCATCAAAAATTGTATCTCGATCCTGACTGTCTATATCTAGTACATACAATAAGCTTTTTGATTCAAGCAAGAATTCTACCGCGATACTGACTGTCCTTTCGTGCGATATTCGTGCAATAATCTGTTGATTTGAGTCAAGATTTCTGCCGTGATCCTGACTGTCTATTCATCAAAAATTCTATTGTGATCCTGACTGTCTATTCATCAAAACTTCTATTGTGATCCTGACTGTCTATTTCTAGTTCATGCAGCTAGTTGATTCAAGAAAGAATTATATCACGATCGTGACTATCTATTTCTAGTTTCTGCAGTAAATTGTTGATTCGAGTCAGCATTCGTTTCATAATCAAAAATATGCTAAATTCTTATCTTGCTACAAGAACACATCGAATTCTCCTTGTACATAATTTTTTTATTCGACTGAAAATACATAGCTAGTTTCTCCACACGTAAATTTTCTTTTACTTCTTGCTCATGTTTGTTCATCATCAAAGAAATCTAATATCAGATTTTGTGCCTGACTAAATTACTTTCGATTGACCCAATTCGAACCCAAACACGAATGTGAAAAATCATCGTTCCGCCGAGAAAGAATTTGCTAAAATTTGAGGTCCTCAAGAATAATTTTTTTCTCACGTATACGATTACATAGTACATTGGACTACACACATGACTACATTGTTATATAAAAAAAAAGCGTATGCATGCAAAATTTCAGCTGGATAACATTTAATAAGTAGTTTAAACATCAATTTCAAACTTTCGAACACACCATGACAAATACCACGAGTGAGTTTTATAAAAGATTATATTGAACACAGTGCGACAAACACCATTGATGAGCTTCATAAAAGATCATGAATAAAGCACTACAAACATCATCCATAAGTTTATTAAAAGCTTTTGATGAAGACAGCTCGAAAAACACAATTGATGAGTTTCATAAGAGCTTTAGATGAACAAACCAAATGTGCATTTAATGAAATTTATAATGAAAACAGTGCGAAAAACACCATTAATGAGTGTATTAAAAGCTTGTAAAAGACGTAACTGGACATTCAGCGACTAAAGAGCCATTGTGTATGTTTCAGGTTTTGCCGGGCCTGTACTTAGGTAGCTTCCGTGACGGCAAGGACTCGGACCAGCTGCGCGACAACGACATCACGCACATCATCTCCATCCACGACACGGCCAAGGAGGTCGTAGAGGTAATTGCACAATCTTTTCTGTGTGCTTTCTTTACCACACTTTGCACCAAACTAATTTTTTCCCTCTTTTAGTAAACGCATGTGTGATACACAATATAGAGGTGTCTTAAGATAGCATTCGTCTGATGACTGAAATTATTTTGTAGTCATCTGATATATATTTGGTTACAATATGGGCGAAAAAGGAAAGACAATGCCTTCCCAGAGGACTTTTAGACTTAGAGGACTTTTTATTGCCCCATATTTGCGTGTAATTTGGGAGAAATCCCGAAACCCGTCACCAGGTAGTCTGATTATCAATGCGAAACAATTAAACTCGGTTAAACAGTTCACCAGTGGATTTGAACTAGAGTTCTCCTGCACATTACCATTGGGCAACGATCTGTACTGAAAAGATGTATTATGTTAAATCTATTATTTGATCAAAAGATGAAAAAGAGATCTATTATCTACTAGATAATAGATCTATTATTTATTGTAATATTTGTTAAATTATTTAATATTTTATCTGTTCTCTTATCTCCATACATTCGCAAAATATTTACAATAGAAATCAATCAATTAATCGAATCAATCGAAGCATTAAGATTATAGTATTGCATGTTTATGTTGCACGTTTTCTATTCCTGTTTTTGTTTTTACGTTAGCATACTGATTGAAAACAGCGTGTGCTTGCAGGACAAGAAGTATCTGTGCATCCGTGTGCCGGACTCCCCGGAGGAGAATCTATCCAAATATTTTTCAAAGTGCAACGACTTCATCCATGACGCCCGCACCAACGGCAACGTGCTCGTGCACTGGTGAGTATGCTTCCATGACCAATCAGTTGCTATGCAACCAAGAAATGTAGAAGTTAATGGATTAAACACTCCAAAAGGGTTCGCAATATAAAACAACATTGTGATGTGTGCAATTATATAAATAAAACGTGCATTATCTTTTTTTATAGTCTAAAGCCCCGCCAGGTTACCTGATTCCGAGAGTTGTAAATTGAACTTCAAAAACAAAATCCTCTTATGTCCTCCTTAACACTTTCGCTGTCGGTCACGCTAGAATGTGTTGACAGCTATTGCCCCGCCGTAGAAATGAGATTTTCCCAGATGGTGGATTGCTTTTTGTAACAAATAGAATTGAAAAGTGGTAATGATACAGGATCACGTGTATCATACTTAATATTAAAATAATGAAAATAAGTAAATAAATAAATAAAAAATGCATTATGTTTGCATGATATTTACTACTATTTAATACAAATGAATTATTAAACGTTGGTTACAATGATACTATTACTACAAAATTTCAGGAGAAATGAATTCTTCATTTCTGTCATAACTAACGTCATTTTGGTACTCGGCCAAAAACTTAGCCAACGCATTTGAAATTTCATCATCTGTTAGAAGCTTACTAGATTGCAGTTTTTTGTTCGTGAGCGTAAAGGCCCTGCGGAATTATAAACTCATATAACAAATTTTGTTAATAAGTAATAAAGATAATAATTATAATTAGGAATCGCATATATTTACAAATAGCTCCTAAGCTTCACTTCACGCCAATACCAACAAACACAGCATCAAACTGGCATGGAAATTCAATAAATTTTAGAAAAATATCTATCATTTTTGTATAATGAATAAATTGATTTTATTACTAATTTTACTTTATGAAGAGGGTTCGTTCATTAACCAAGAGTTTTAAAAAAAGTCTTTGAAAAGAAAAAAAATCGAAATTTTTTGAGAAAAGCATTAAAAAATTATAACACGTTAATCTGCCTTAAAAATAAGGTTATATAATTGCAATGCATATGCAATTACCAATAATTGCTTAGTTGAAACGGCGTGGGATGTGACTTGTCTACTTATTACCTTACGGCAATAAGGAATCTTTTTGTCTGGATAGCTTTATGAATTATACGATATCTAACAAAATTTCGTGTGTAAATAATAATATTTATTAAGGCCGTATTATGTACATATGCTATCTAGATTCTACTTTTTTATTCCAAGCTTTGTTTTCAGTTAAGTTTATACCTTTTCATAACTTAAGACAAAAAAAAGATATTCGAATTCAAAAAAAAAAAAAGAAAAGAATGGAGAATTTGAGGTTTATATATATAAACCTCACCATTGAAAATAGATGATTTCGCATTATAATTACCTTTAAAACAGCTACTTGTTTTCTGTACTTTTGACCTGAGATTATTCGCTACTGGACAATGTGAGGTCTCTGTTATACTGCATAGACTTTGGTGCCACCGTGATAAGGGAAAAATGTCTTTGAGGGTGGCAACTGGGAAGAAAAATATCCCTTCCTTTTTAATCCCAAAGGAGCTGTTATTGGTCTGCGGATTTATCGTACACTCCTACCATTGACTCGAGAATTTTCTCTTTCAGATTCTTTATTGAATTATCCGTGTTAAATTTAGTTCCCCCAGAAACATGCTAACCATTTTGACACGCAAGGCTAAAATAATTAAATGATACATTTCCTTCAGTCCGTTCCAGATCCTTTGACTTATATCAAACAGGATGTAAGCAAAATGAATTTTTCACAAGTAATAAAGGAAAAAGGATTTATACGCTCTGATGAAAATTTATTAGCCATATTATAGGAGTTATATTAAAATAATGCAAACACTACTTGCATTTACAGGGAGTTTGAACAATACCGAAAAAATTGTGCAGGATAAGAATCCTCGCTAGAAAATTGTCCACTCTCTACATAGATAGATTCCGAGATGCATAAAATTCGAGCCCAAAGTGTTCAAAAAATGACCGTAGAACGACAAACCAAACCAAATCATATTACTAAATAATTACACAAACAAATTTCCCATCCATGAAAGACGTACTCACTTTGGAATTTTACTAAAGCGTATATATATTGACAACAAGCATTAAATTTCGATTTAAGACTTGCCTATAATAAAATAAATAAATGTGAAAGAATACATAAATAGTTTTTCTTTAAAAATGTAAAGCCCACCACAAGACAAAAAACATTAACAAAATAGAAACTGTCACTGTAATATCAAGGAATTCTATTTGACGATTTAATGAAATGTAGCAATATTAATTTCTTCGCTTTTAAATGAACTTTTTTTGACGTTTGCGAAGTAATTTTTGAAGAAATGAACCATATTATTCAAATAAATTTGAAGCAGCAAAAAAACCATGACATAAATGAACTCATCAAAAAAAGTCTGAGAGTTTTCCAATTCTCGTTATGTCCCAAGAAGTGAAAACATAGTTTCAGAATTCATAGTTTCATAGTTTTGAAATAGTTTCAGAATTTCCGCAACTAGAATTCAAATTGTTCATTTCTTCTAATGCAAGCCATAAATTCCCTCTTTCGAAAAGAAATCAAAGCCGCGGAAGATAAAAAGAACCCTTCAAATTAAGCTGGGGGATTTCTTTTTTTAGAACCCACAATAAAATAAAAATAGAGATAAAAAAAAATCATAAATCAATAAATAAAAACACACCCAAGTAAACCAAAACTACGACCTGATTACAGTTGTATCTTTACCTAAGAAATTTTTTTTTTACGAATTTTTTTCTTTCGTATTTATGCTGGCTTCTTTCAGTTCACTTCGGCAGGGAAAATCGATTTATTTTCGGAACCATAACTGTCTGTGATTTCCCTCTGACGCCCGCCGAGCGAAAGTAAGCACAAATAAAAGTTAGATTTTTCAGGGGAAAAAGTTTTCTCGAAGAAACTTGAGACACGTTCAACTTGTGAAAGAAAGAAGAACGAATTCGATGATTCGTTTCTTTTGTTGCTGGAACAATGGCGTTTCGAATATAGCAGAAATCTGCCCTCCCCATAAAGCTAATCTCATTGCTTCCAGGTTTCTGTTATGGGTACAATAAATCATCGCCGTAATTAAGTTTTGCAACAAAAAATCTTACTTTTAAAAATAGAATCAGAGAGTAATTTTTCCATTAAATAGGTAATTGAATAATTTGAACCACTGCTTTTTTTTAAAATTTGTATTGTGATATATTATTGCAATAAATAGTTTTTAATAAAAAGTTCCCAACTTTAATTGAGATACTTTTTTTTTTTTAATTTAATGACATTGTAAATAATAATCCTTTCACTTAAAAAAAAAAAGTAATATAAAAAAAAAAATTTTAAAGTCAATTCCTACTTTTTTTTTCACTGTATTGCAGAAAGTCTTCTATAAATAATTTTCATTTATTTTTTTAAGTTTATCTCGCGCCATCTATTGGCAGATATATGCAACTTAAATCTAAAAAAATTAAATTAATTAATTAAATTTAATTACTGAATGAATATTTGAAAAAACTGTGTTAACATCAAGTGTCATCCTCTA
The DNA here is from genome assembly GCA_021605095.1 of Caerostris extrusa. NCBI lineage: Eukaryota > Metazoa > Arthropoda > Arachnida > Araneae > Araneidae > Caerostris > Caerostris extrusa. The sequence continues at coordinate 70,604 of BPLR01015040.1, read as the reverse complement.
TAAGTTAAAAAAAAAAGATATTTGAACTTGAGTGGATGAATAAAAAGTATTTTATGAACGATTGAAAATTTTAACAAGATATATATAAGGAGAGTGTGAGCTAATAGAAGGAATTGAATAATCAAAACTTTCATTTAATTTCTTAATTCATTGAAGGATAAATGTGAAAGAATACATAAATATTTTTATTTTAAAAAGTGTAAATCCAACAAGAAAAAAAAATTAACAAAACAGAAACTCTCACGGTAATATCAAGGAATTCCATTTGACGATTTAATGAAGTGTAGCAATATTAATTTCTCCACTTTTAAACGAATTTTTTAACGTTTGCGAAGTAACTTTTGTAAGAATGAACAATATTATTCAAATAAATTTGAAGCAGCATAAAACTCATGAAATAAATGAACTCATCAAAAAAAAAAAGTCTTGAGAGTTTTTCCAATTCTCGTTATGACCCAAGAAATGAAAACATAAATTTTGAAATAGTCTCAGAATTTCCGCAACCAGAATTCTAAGTAGTTCATTTCTTCTAATACAAGCCATAAATTCCCTTTTTCTGGGGAAAAAGAAATCGAAGCTTGCGGAAGATAAAAAGAACCCTTCAAATTAAGCTGGGCGAATTTCTTTTTTGGAACCACCAATAAAATCAAAATAGAAATAAAAAATCATAAATCAATAAATAAAAACACACCCAAGTAAACCCAAAACTACGACTTATTACAGTTGTATCTTTACCTAAGAAATTTTTTTACGACTTTTTTTCTTTCGTATTTATGCTTGCTTTTTTCAGTTCACTTCAGGCAGGGAAAATCGATTTATTTTCGGACCCGTAACTGTCTGTGATTTCCCTCTGACGCCCGCCGAGCAAAAGTAAGCACAAATGAAAGTTAGATTTTTCGGGGGAAAAAGTTTTCTCGAAACTTGAGACACGTTCAACTTGTGAAAGAAGAACGAATTCGATGATTCGTTTCTTTTGTTGCTGGAACAATGGCGTTCCGAATATAGCAGAAGCCTCCCCTCCCCTATAAAGCTAATCTCGTTGCTTCCAGGTTTCTGTTATGGGTTCAATAAATCATTCCCGTAATTAAATTTTGCAACAAAAAATCTTACTTTTTAAAAACTGATTCGCGAGTAATTTTTTCCATTAAATGGGTAATTGAATAATTTGACTCACTGCTGTTTTTAAAATTTGTATTGTGATATATTATTGCACTAAACAGATTTTTTTAATGCTTGACTTTAATTGAAATATTTGTTTTGTTATTTATTTAAGGAAATTGTAATAACCTTTCCGCTTAAAAAATAATAAAAGACTTTCTTTTAATTTATTCCCTAAAGTTTGGTCACTTTATTAATTTTCGTAACACTTGCATAATCTAATGGTTAGTATGACACGAAGAGGGTCTGAATGGCCAAGAGGCTAGCGCTGGGGTGTTCGGTACAACAGGTTTCGGGTTCAAGTCCCGGCGGTGCCATGGATGTTTGTAGTGGTTCGGAATCCACTTTAAACCTTAGGTCCATGTCTAATAGTATCGTAGAGCTTTGCGGGGCATTGTTACTCCGCGTCCGTGGCTTATCTTCAAGCTACACGCATCTCCTGGGTAGTGTTAAGTGAGTAACCTCGGTGCACCGCTTGCTTTAAAGCATCCAAGACAATTGTATTAAGTGTTTACCAGCTGCATTAGAACAAAAAAAAAAAGTACGGCACGAACAATTGAAACCCGGGAATCTTTATTGTTGAAACTCATTTAAAATGTAAACCGTTTAATAAATTATATTTTTCTAACAGCCATCATTCAAATGTAAGACAATTCCTCATAAGAAAACTCCAAAGCCAACAATTATTTTATAATAGATATAATTTAATATTATCTTCTTTATATAGCTACTTAATGTCGAGTCACTTCGTGGTCCAACTTTTTTATAAATAGATATATTCTCTCAAGAAGTAAGGCTTTTAATAAGGAGTACAACAGGCTTTGTTTTAGAAAACAATTTTGTATATTCACTCGAGCACCAACGGCCTGATGGCCATATGGCCTCACTCTAGCCTGTGGTACCAAAGGCTTCAAGTTCGAATCCTGGCTGTGGCATGAATGTATTTTAGTGGTTCGGAATCCACGTTAAATTGTAGGTGCCGGTCTAGTTAGCCCAAAGTGTAAGCAGAATGACCGTAGACCGACAAACCAAACTATATCCTCTTATTAAATAATTACAAACCAAACCATAATTCCCAAGCAAGACGTATTTCACTATGGAGTTTTATTAAAGCGACTGTATATTAACACGAAGCATTAAATTTCGATTTAAGACTTGACTATAATTCATTGAAGGATAAATGTGTAAGAGTACATAAACAGTTTTTGGTTAAAAAGCAAAAATACCACCACAAAAAAATCAATAAAATAGAAACTGCAACTGTAATATTAATGAATTATATTTGACGATTTAATTAAGTGTAGCAATAGTAATTTCTCCGCTTTTAAATGAAATTTTTACAACGTTTACGAAGTAATTTTGAAGGAATGACCAATATTATTCAAATAAACTTGAAGCAGCATAAAAACCATGAAAGAAATGACTCATTAAAAAGAAGTCTTGAGAGTTTTCGAATTCTCGTTATGACCCAAGAAATGAAAACATAAATTTTGAAATAGTTTCAGAATTTCCGCAACCAGAACTCAAGTTGTTCATTTCTTCTAATACAAACCATAAATTCCCTTTTTCTGGGGAAAAGAAATCGAATCCGCGGAAGATAAAAAGAACCCTTCAAATTAAGCTGGGGGGATTTCTTTTTGGAACCACCATAAAATAAAAATAAAAATAGAAAAAATCATAAATCAAGAAATAAAAACACACCCAAGTAAACCAAAACTACGACCTGATTACAGTTGTATCTTTACCTAAGACATTTTTTTTTTTACGATTTCTTCTTTCATATTTATGCTGCTTTTTTTTCAGTTCACTTCGGCAGGGAAAATCGATTTATTTTCGGAACCATAACTGTCTGTGATTTTCCCTCTGACGCCCGCCGAGCAAAAGTAAGCACAAATAAAAGCTAGATTTTTCGGGGGAGGGAAAAGTTTTCTCGAAGAAACTTCAGACACGTTCAACTTGTGAAAGAAGAACGAATTCGATGATTCGTTTCTTTTGTTGCTGGAACAATGGCGTTCCGAATATAGCAGAAACCTTGCCTGCCCCCATAAAGCTAATCTCATTGCTTCAGTTTTCTGTTATGGGTTCAATAAATCATCGCCGTAATTAAGTTTTGCAACAAAAAAAAATCTAATTTTTAAAAATAGATTCAGAGAGTAATTTTCCATTAAATGGGTGAATAATTTGAGTCATTGCTTTTTTAAATTTGTATTGTGATACATTATTGCACTAAATAGTTTTTTTTTTTAATGAAAAATTCTCAGCTTTAATTGCAATATTTGTTTTCCCTTTAAAAAATAATAAAATATTTTCTTTTAATTTATTACCTTAACTTTTGTCACTTTATTAATTTCAGTAAAACTTTTATTAACTAATCAATTAGTACATCACGAAGAATTGTAGCCTGGAAGCCTATGCTATTGAAAATCATTTAAAAATGTAAACCGTTTAATAAATTATGTTTTGTAATATTCTAATAATAAGTATTCAAATGTAAGTCAGTTAAGTTAATAATTATAATAAGTATTCAAATGTAAGTCAGTTCCCCATAAGAAATATCTCCAGACCACTTATTTTCTAATAGATATAATTTATAATTCTCGTCTTTATATAGCTTTTTACTTAGTGTCAAGCCATTGATTGGATATGTTCGTGGTCCAACTTTTTATGAATAGATATAATATTCACGCAAAGAAGAAGTAATGCTTTTAATAAAGAGTACAAGAGGATTTGTTTTAGAAAACAATTTGGTGTGCTCACTCTCGAGCACCTATCTTAAAGGAGCATTTTGAAAGGAAATCAGTTTTTCATTACCAAATATTCCACACTATTTAGAATGTTTAGGAATTTATACCTTGAAGTTCGGGTATATATAGTGCATACCCAAACTTTATATATATATATAAACAGTATCTTTTCTACAGATATCTTTGATTTTAAAAATCTCTTTACCAGCTTTCCTATTAAAATTCTCAAGGTATCTTAAAGCCACTTTACCGCGACTATCATAATATCTTCGACTACTGGATAAAATTATGTAATCTCTGCTTTTTAATAATTACACTTACAGTAATGAGAATATTTTTCACCTGGAATTTCAATATCAAACTCAATCTATTCAACAAGGTACTAAATATTTATCAATAATCACCAATCTTTACTTTTACTACTTCTAGAAATATTGTTGTATATACCTATACTACTTCTAGATTCACAAGCATGATTTTAGGTATGCGGATGGCGTAATTGTATTCAACCATCAATTCTGTCATGATATTTATTCAGTGGTTCGAAAAAGATTAATATTAATAATCATCAATCTGATTTTCTTTTTATCAATATTAACATTCACAACTTGCCACAAATCAATATTTTTTTGCTATAAGAAATAATTCCATTTCACTATCAATAGACTTACCTGAAATTTCAAAATCAGTATCAAAAAACATCGCAATATCATTATTTATCAACTGCTCGGAATTAATTACATCTGTAACAACACTGCTTTTAAACAGTAACAAGGAAAGGAATTTAAAATTCTTTTAAAGAATAATGCCCCATAGCATTTGTCCATCATTACTTTTTAATCTGTCAGTTCCCAGCTAATTATTGTTAAAAATTTTTACCACAGCTCACATTTTTTATATATCATAAATAATTTAGTAATAGCAAATTAATGTCTTCAAATTTAACACCATTGTTTCCACTTTTCCATGATGCTAATTACCAGGTGCAATAAACGCCCATTCAGATGTATATTAATTAGAGCAAATTGCCTTCTGTCTCACAATCACTCACTTAATGACCATATTATTATAAATAGTCACTGGGTTCTGCCACGTGACTCGTGGCCTGATGGCTAATTGGCTAGTGCCTTTGGTATCACAGGCTACAGGTATAAATCTCGGCGGTGGCATGGGTGTTTATTAGTTGTTTGGAATCCTCATTAAACTGTAGGTCCCGGTCTAATTACCCCAAAGTATGTATAAAATGATTGAGTGCAACAAACGAAGCCATGTGACTCGATTTTTTCTGTTTATAACAAGTTATACTTCCCAATCAGTTTTCTTTAGTTCGACTCTAAATGAGAGGCTATTTTATTGTTCATGTTATCGGAATGCATCGCTAGGTGTGTTTTTGACTTGGATTCAATCATTTAGCGAGCAGAAATAATATGATTTATAATATTTTTAAGGCATGCATTCCTTGATAAGACTATCTTCAGGATATTGTAATCAATATATTTTGAGTTTTTAAAAAGTATTTTCTTTTGGTTACGCTAATTTCTTTTGGATTTTACTGATTACCTTGCTTCACATCATGTTATTGTATATTTTGCAAAATATCCAAAAATTTAAACTGCCAATGCAGTTCTAGCTGTCCCACCCTTTTGTATGGTAAAGTTAACAGATTAAGAGTAGCATAAGTTTACAAGAAACACAGTTCTCAAACGGGATAAGGTATGCATGTGTAAATCGCATGTAAGGTATGCCTGTGCTAGATGTGTTTTTGACTTGGATCCAATAATCAAGCGAGCAGAAATAATATGAGTTATAATATTTTTAGGGAATGTATTTCTTGATAAAGCTATCTTCAGGATGTTATAATTAATTTATTTTGGGATTTTATAAGTATTTTCTTTTCGTTCTAGGTTGTTGTCTACGAGTAATTTCTTTTGGGTTTTACTGATTACCTGCACAACTTGTTTCACATCATTTTATTCTATATATTGCATAAATATCCAAATTTAATCTATCAATGCAGTTATAGCTCTTCATCCTTTTGTATAGAAAAGTTAGCAGTTTAAGAGTAGAATAAGCTTATAGGAAACAAAATTCTCAAAAGTGATAAGGTAAGCATGTATGAATCGAAGTGGAATCACAAATTTTCAATTTGTAAAATAAATAACAATGGTATACATCAAAACTCAATTTATCCAGCATATCTTAAAGCTCTCACACTTTTCCTAAAGGCTAAGATATAAAATTTCTGCTTTTAATAATTTTATGGTTGATGCATGTAAAATTCATCTAAATCAGGCAAGCGCTAAGCGTATTCCGACATAAAATTCAACATTTCTTATATAACATATTCATCTTTCTCGCCATCGTAAAATGTTTTTTTCTTCTTTGGCGAGAGATCTCTTCCGCTTGGTCGCTTGTGAAATTCGCGTTCCGGCTTCAACATTTTCATTTTCTTTTTTCTTTTAACGATGTTTATTTCCTTTTCCCCGAGGTGAAAGAGTTTTGCATCACCCGGTGCTTTTCAATTTCTTCCCTCATCGATACAGAATTTTTCCCTTTATGGTTCTGACGATATTACTTTGAAAGAGAGGCATCGCCAATGATAATCGCTAACTTAATAAAATGGAAGATCGTGTGGTTTTTGAGTTACAACATCAAGTTGGTGAGATATAAAATGTCGACGTAAAAGTTTATATTTTAAAGTATGTTAAGGTAACGAAACCACGACCCAATCATGATTTTTATGGGAAAAAAAAAAAGAGAAAACTTTTTTGTTTGTCTCTAGAGCCATTAGAAAACGAGAATTCTATGGTTCAAGATCCTACAATCTAACTTGGCGCGAAACTTTTTATTTGTGTATTTAATGACTAACAAAATCTGGAGACAGAAGTGGGGAAAGAAGAGGGAGTGAGAAACTTGAAACTTCCAAAAATGTGAAGGGAGGGGGAGAAGGAAATCGCCAAAAAATGTTTGTGTTGGTTTGTGTTAAAAAACCATTGTTTTTCAATATTGCATAAGAAATTGGACAGCAGTCATAAAAAAAAAAAAAAGGCTGCCGTAAATATGAATAACGAACTAAGTTGAATTGAACATCATATTTTAGTGATTACAAACTTGGCGCGAAAATTTTCTATTTAAAACGAACTACACTGCCGAATTGGTTTTTATTAATACGACTCTAAAAGGAAGGTTACTTTGTCTAGCCATGTTATCGGAATACATCGCTAAATGTGTTTTTGACTTGGATCCAATCATTTAGCGAGCAGAAATAATATGGCTTATAACATTTTTAAGGCATATATTTCTTGATAATGCTATCTGCAGGATGTTGAAATTAATTTAGTTAAGTTTTAATAAGTAATTTTTGTTGTGGTTACACTATGTTAATTTATGACAATTAAGTATTAAATTTTTGGGGGTTTTACTGATTATCTGGACAACTTGTTTCACTTCCTGTTATTGTATATATTGCATAAATATCCAAAAAACTTTTTTTTTCTAGCTCTTTCCTTTTATACAATAAAGTTAATAGATTAAAAAGAGTAGCATAAGTTTGCAGGAAACAAAATTCTTAAACATGATAAAGTATGCATGTGTAAATAGAAGTGGAGCCACAAGTTTTCAATTTGTAAAATAAATAACAATGGTGCATATCAAAACTGAATTTATTCAGCATATTTTAAAACCCTCACACTTTTCCTAAAGGCTAAGATATAAAATTTCTGCTTTTAATAATTTTATAATTGATGTATGTAAAATTCATCCAAATCAGGCAAGCACTAAGCATACACAGAAATAAATTCAACATTCCTTATATAACATATTCATCTTTCTCGCCATCGTAAAATGTTTTTCTTCTTTGCCGAGCTGCTCTTCCGCTTAGCTGCCGGTGAAATTCGCGTTCCGGCAACGCCTCAACATTTTCATTTTCATTTTCTTTTCTTTTTTTTTTACGATGTTTATTTTCTTTTCTCCGAGGCGAAAGAGTTTTTCCCTTTTTCCATCCCCGGTGCTTTTCAATGTCTTCCCTCATCGATTTCGAATTTTTCCCTTTATGGTTCTGGCGATATTACTTTGAAGAGGTGGCATCGCCAATGATAATCGCTAACTTAATAAAATGGAGGATCGTGTGGTTTTTTTGAGTTGCATCAAGTTACCAAGATATACAATGTCGACGTAAAAGAAAAGGGAATCGCCAAAATCTTTTGTCTTGGTTTGTGGTAAAAAAACAATGGTTTTCAATGGTTCATAAGAAATTGGACAATCATCCTCAAAAAAAAAAAGGTTGCCGTAACCATGAATAACGAACTGAGTTGAATTGTTCATCTCATTTTTGGCGATTGCCAACTTGGCGCGAAACTGAAGTTTGGCGGCTTAGCATTTCAGTTATAATACAGCTGTTTGTTTCTTATTATTGTAGATTATTACGGAGATCCTTGGCCGCGTAGCGGCCACTAGCTCCTTCTTTGTAAAATGTTGAAACATAGCGGTGGTCTCATGCCCTTTGAGTTAATAAGCAAAATAGATAATTAAATGCCCTTTTTTTTTTTTTTAAAGAGAATTATTTATTTAATAAAATTATAAAATGAAAAATATCAAAAATGTAGATGTTGATGGAATCAGTTGCATGTAATAACCCCGAATGACAAATTAGGAGAAAAGCGAACTTTTTTCGTCTAGGCAGTTGTAAGGAATTAATTTAAAATATTTAGAACAGTGCGAGGTCTTTTGCTATGTTTGCGGGTAGAAATATCATAATCGTAATTTTGTAGGATATTTATTACAGGTTATTAATTTTCGCATATCATTATAGAATTTAGTAGAAATTTTGTGAACAAATTGTCTTAAACTTGGAATCGAGAGAGCTCGTCTAATATCGTCATTACGAAAGTACCAGGGTGAATTCGTTAACATTCTGAGAGTTTTGTTCTCAAGCCTTTGAATAATTTCAAAATTTGTACGCGCGACAGAACCCCAAACTGGGCTTGCATAAGCTAATACTGGACGAAGATAAGAGATATATCAGAATTTTGAGATTAAGAGTTAAAGCTGAATTTCTATTGATTAAAGGGTAGAGAATTCTAAATTGAGTATTGAATTTATTTCTAAGGTTGTAGATATGCGATCTGTAGTTAAGTTTACTATCAAGGATAATTCCTAAGTACTTAGTTTCTTTAGACCAGGTGATATAATTATTGTATATTTTAATATTAGGAGGGTTATAGGATTTTTGCAAGTGAAAAGAACTGCTTCAGTCTTGTCCACATTTAATTTTATCTTCCAGTTAATGAGCCATTTTTCTAAATCAATGATATAATTTTGCAAATTTTCCTGGATAGTGCAAGTTTTTCGGCCTTGCGTTAAGATTGCAGTGTCATCAGCATAAAGACTAATTTTGATATTGTTCTTTGTGGACTGTTTGTTTCTTCATGAGCTATTAGGATACCAAATTCCTCCGGTGCTTTTCAATTTCTTCCCTCATCGATACAGAATTTTTTCCCTTTTATGGTTCTGGCGATATTACTTCGAAGAGACGCGTCGCCTATGATAATCGCCAACTTAATAAAATGAGGATCGTAGGAAGGAGTGGTTTTTTGAATTATTACATCAAGTTGTCGAGATATAAAATGTCGATGTAAAAGTTTATATTTTAAAAAGTTTGTTAAGGTATTGAAATCACGATCGAATCACGATTTTTATATGGAAAAAAGGGGAAAAAATCGAAGATATTTTTTGTTTTTCTCTAGAGTCATTAGAAGACGATAATTCTACAGTTCAAAATTCTACAATCTATCTTGGCGCGAAACTTTTTTTTTATTTGTGTATTTAATGATTAACAAAAACTAGGAGGAGTCTGATGGCTGAGCGGCTAGCGCTTTGGCCTTTGATACCACAGGCTTCAGGTCTGAATCCTGGCGTTGGCGTGAATGTTTGTTAGTGGTTTGGAATCTTCGTTAAACTGCAAGTCCCTATCTAATTAGCCAAAGTGTGTTTTGTAGTCTATGCTATCGGAATATATCATTAGATGTGTTCTTGACATGGATCAATAATCTAGACAGAAGAAATAATATGGTTTATAATATTTTTAAAAGTACGTATTCCTTGATAAAGCAATCTTCAAGATGTTGTAATTAATTTATTTTGAGTTTTTATAAGTATTTTCTTTTGTTTGCACTAATTTCTTTTGGGTTTTATTGATTACCTTAGTAACTTGTTTCACATCATGTTATTGTATATATTGCATAATTGTCTAAATTTAATCTGTCAGTGCAGTTCTAGCCGTTTACTCTTTTGTATAATAAAGCTAACAGATTCTGAGTTGCATAAATTTACAGGATACAAAATTCTTAAACGCGATTAGGCATGTATGTAAATCGAAAAGAAACCACAGGTTTTCAATTTATATAATAAATAAGAATGGTATTTTATCAAAACTCAATTTACCCAGCATATTTTAAAGCTCTCACACTTTTCCTAAAGGCTAAGATATAAAATTTCTGCTTTTAATAATTCTATAGTTGACGTATGCAAAATTCATCCAAATCAGGCAAGCGCTAAGCGTATTCCGAAATAAATTCAACATTTCTTATATAACATATTCATCTTTCTCGCCATCGTAAAATGTTATTTCTTCTTTGGCGAGCGAGCAGTCTTCCGCTTGGTCGCCGGTGAAACTCGCGTTCCGGCAACGCCTCAACATTTTCATTTTCATTTTTCTTTTTTACGATGTTTATTTTCTTTTCCTCGAGGCGAAAGAGTTTTCCTTTTACTTCCCGGTGCTTTTCAATTTCTTCCCTCGTCGATACCGAATTTTTCCCTTTATGGTTTTGACGATATTGCTTTTGAAGAGAGGCATCGCCAATGATAATCGCTAACTTAATAAAATGGAAGATCGTGGATGGTTTTTTAGTTACAACATCAAGTTGGTGAAATATAAAATGTCGACGTAAAAGTTTATATTTTAAAGTTTGTTAAGGTAACGAAACCGGGATCGAATTACAATTTTTTAGTATGGAAAAAAGAGAAAAAAATAATTTAAAAGCATTTTTGTCTCTAGAGTCATTAAAAGACGGGAATTCTACTGTTCGAAAACCTACAATCTAACTTGGAGCGAAAATTTTAATTTGTGCATTTAATGACTAGCAAAACCTAGGAGGAGCTTGATGGCTGGAGTGACTAGCGCTCAGGCTTTTGGTACCACAGGCTTCAGGTCTGAATCCTGGCGGTGGCATGAATGTTTGTTAGTGGTTTGGAATCCTCGTGAAACTGTAGGTCCCGGTCTAATTAGCCTAAAGTGTGTACAAAATAACCGTAGGGTGACAAACCAAGCCATGTGACTCGATTTGTTCTATTTATAACAAGCTATCCTGCTCAATCATTTTCTTTAGTCCGACTCTAAACGGAAGGTTATTTTGTCTAGTCCATGTTATCGGAATACGTTGCTAGATGTGTTTTTCCCTTGCATCAAATCATCTAGCGAGCAGAATTAATATGGTTTATAACGTTTTTTGGGCGTGCATTTCTTAATAAAACTATTTTCAGTTGTAATTAATTTATTTTGAGTTTTTCTAAATATTTTTTTTGGCTACATCAATTTCTTTCGGGTTTTTACTGATTAACTAGACAACTTGTTTCACATCACGTTAATAATATTTTAGGGTTTATAATATTTTTAAGGCGTGTATTCTTTGATAAATCTATCTTCAGGATGTTGTAATTAGTTTATTTTGAGATTTTATAAATATTTTCTTTTGGGGTTTATTGATTATCTGGACAACTTGTTTCATATCATGCTTTTGTATATATTGCATAAATATACAAATTTAATCTGTTAATGCAGTTTTAGATGTTCACTCTTTGTATAGTAAATTTAATAGAATAAAGAGTAGCATAAGTTTGCAGGAAATAAAATTTTAATACACAATAAGGTATGAATGGGTAAATCAAAGCGGAACCACAAATTTTCATTTTTCAACAGACATAACAATGATATTTATCAAAACTCAATTTACTCAGCGTTTCTTAAAGCTCTCACACTTTTCCTAAAGGCTAAGATATAAAATATTAATTTTATAGTTGATGTATTTAAAATGCATCCAAATCAGGCAAGCGCTAAGCGTATTCCGAAATATAATTCAATATTTCTTATATAACATATTCATCTTTCTCGCCATCGTAAAATGTTTTTTCTTCTTTGGCGAGCGAGTACTCTTCCGCTTGGTCGCTTGTGAAATTCGCGTTCCGGCAACGCCTCAACATTTTCATTTTACATTTTTCTTTTTCTTTTTACGATGTTTATTTTCTTTTCCCCGAGGCGAAAGAGTTTTTCCTTTTTCCATCCGCGGTGCTTTTCAAATTCTTCCCTCATCGATATTGAATTTTCCCTTTATGGTTCTGGTGATATTGCTTTGAAAAGAGGCATCGCCAATGATAATCGCCAACTTAATAAAATGGAGCATCGCGGGATGGTGTGTTTTTTTTTTAGTTACTACATCAAGTTGGCGAGATATAATATGACGACGTAAAAGTTTATATATTAAAGTTTGTTAAGGTAACGAAACCACGATCGAATCACGATTTTAAAGGAAACAAGTAATAAAAAAAAAATAAAAGTCAAATCCTACTTTTTTTTTCACTGTATTGCAGAAAAGTCCTTCACAAATAAAGTTGAAATTTTCCTCTTACACCTGACGCCATCTATTGGTAGATATGTGCAACTTAAATCTAAAAAAACTATAATTAATTAATTAAAAATTTAATTAATGAATTAATATGAAAAACTATTTACATCAAGTGTCATCCACGACAAGTTCAAAAAATGTATTTGAACTCGAGCGGATGAATAAAAAGTATTTTATGAACGATTGACAATTTGAACAAGATATATATAGGGAGAGTGTGAACTAATAGTAGGAATTGAAAAAAACAGAAAAAAATATACTTTTTTTTCCCAAATTTCAACAAAAATATTCATACATACATTTTTTTTTGAATGTTTTTGAATGTTTTATATCTTATTTTAACACCTGCATCGAAAAAAAAAAATTCATAAAAAAAAATTCAAAAATTTTGGTTGTGAATGTGGTCAATTCCCTTAAATAAAGGACGAAATTCTAATTGTTGTTATGAAGTTCAGAGGGCTTTCAAAATCGTGTGCAGTTTACAAATCAATAAGAAATCGACATAATTTGTGTACATGTTCCATTTTCATATACATTCATTAATAATTATTATTAATAATTTATTTATAATTCAGTAATAGTTATTCATTTTTCTATTTTTTTTTTATTAATAGCCAAAAGCTGTTTGTTTTTATCGCCAGTTCTTTGATTATTTCTATATCTGTAGTCTTTGAAACCATTTGAATATGAAAAAAAATAAGTTACACTGCTAATATAAATATCTTAAAAATGATCATTCTGTTATTCTTAGCTTTAACTTTTCCCGAAAGCTGCGGCCTGAGGCCAATTGGCTAGATCTAAAATGTAGGTCCCGGTCTAATTTTCCCAAAGTATGCACAAAATGACCGAAGTGCGACAAAACCAAACTGAAGACAAAATTTTTTTGCGAAATTGTTCTTATCACGAAAACCTTGTCTAAAATAATTAAGTAAGTGCTTTTTAATCTGATATTCGGTGCTTTTATAGTTTCTTTAATCCGGCACCGATCAAGCCGTTCGCTTTCAGATTTTTTTGTGAGGATTCGGGCGTTTGTTGACCCCTAGACAGCTGCTCGCATTTTTGCCGTATGTTTGTCATAACACTTTTCATTTCAATACAAGGTAGAATTCATACATTTGTGTGTAATTCGTAACACTTTTGTAAAGAAGAGATCCGAACCACATGAGCAAAGCGATATCATATATAAGATTTTATTAAACATTAACGCTCGTATAAATTGCCAAATAATTTATAAATGTATATTAAATTGTATATTAAAAACTATATAATGTATTTTTTCTTGTCATAGAGCAATTTGTTTTAACTGTCATTGTATTATATTAATTTTTTCTTTTGCGCTGCGGTTTTTTTTTTATCATTATCAGAATGCTCAATTAAATGAATATTCAACTGTATGAATTTTGATTTTACAATTCTTAGAATGACGAAATACATTGTCGGATATTTGTATCGTCTAGACAGGTTCAGATTTTATGTGGATTCCTTCAATATGTACGTGCTTTAACGGTTTCCGTTTTTACTTATCTTTGGTATCCACGTTAAAACTATGGAGAGATTCAACGGGACAAACTTTAAGGGATGATATACAGTTTACTAAAACATTTTTATTTTTTAATTTTTTATTTATTTTTCTTTTTTGTATTGAAATGCAGGGTCGACAGGGACACGTTGAGGCATGAAGACAAAAATGGTTCATTAAAAGAAAACATAATGGCAAAATGCTTCTTTAATTCAGTGTTTACAGTAAATGCTCAAAACTGTGACCACCCAAGGTAATACATGCTTGGTAGCGTCGAAGGAGTGATTGGCGGACAGTTCCAAAGATGTCGACCATTTCACTCACGATTGCAGCCTTAATGGATATTCGAGCAACGAGTCTCTTGAGTATGAAAACACTATTACAAACACAGAGTACGACTCGGGATTTCCAGCCAGAACTCTTGAAACTCGCCGCGGGACGGGTTTTATTTGGCACATGGAGCCTGGCTGTTGCTGGAAATTTGTTGGAAAGTGTGTTCTTCCTCAACAAGTTACTTCCAGCTCTATATCCCTATACAAAAAGGTATGTTTTAGTATGCTGCACCACCACTCAAAGTTTACCCCCATGATCACAGTTGAATCACCCTGTCTATAATCTAGCAAACTCTCACATCCGGCACGGTCATGATCTGTCATATTAAATAATGCCTACTGTAGATTTGTGACATTGTTAAAAGAAATTTTAAATATTCCTCAGATTTTTTAAGTAAAACTAAAAATTGATTTTTTTTTCATTTCAGCTTGGCTGGGGTGTCCCGCAGCGCGACGATCGCAACCGCCTACATCATGTCCGCGACCACCCTCACTTGCAAGGACGCCCTGAAGGTGGTGAGGGGAGCGAGGACCATCGCCAACCCCAACTACGGCTTCCACTCGCAGCTCAAGGAGTACGAATCTTTCATCCTCACTGCGGTACTTCCCTCTTTCTGCCTCAACCCTTTCGACATTTATTTTCTTTCAATGCTAATGAAATTGATTTTTCTATTGATTTCCAGTTTTCAATTCTGAATCACGTCAATTCCATGATTTTATTGAAGAGATTGGAGAAAAGGAGTTACAATATTATGCCGCTGTACGATGGCTTAATTGCGGCAAAGTTCTAATACGATTGTTTGAGCTCCAAGCAAATTTCTTGAATGAAAGAAATCGCCCAGTGGCTGAGTTACAAAACAATGTGTGATAAGGAAGTTATCATTTTATACAGATTTGACTAAACGTATGAATGACCTTAATTTAAAATTACAAGAAGAAAAACAATTTCTACCTGATTTATTCACTCATATTATGTCTATATGACGAAAAATTGTTTTGTTTTATTCCTAAAAACTATTGAAACAAAAATATTTCACACATTTTAATACATTCCCAACATTCATTCAGGAAACTGAGATTCCCTTTCCGGTAGATTTTGCAATTGAAGCTTTGAGAGCTTTAAAAAGAAATTTTAAATCTCGTTTTTCAAAAATATTTAATCTCATCGTTATTGGAATTTTACAAGAGTCTTCCACTGGCACAGTTTAATCAGTTGCATAAATTTGCTTGTGGCTTTTTCCGCTTTCGGAAATATTTAAGTATGTGAAAAATAATCTCCAAAATGAAATATTCAAAAATATTTACAGATCCAAGTTAATTGGTGAACATAGTTAGTTAATCGCTGTTAATAATTTGCACTGGTAAACCTCCTGCCCACTGGCTAGCGGTGCACGTTGCGCTGGCCCACGAGACAGGCAGATTGGGCAAATGTTTTTAACGTGGATGCTCGAAGTCGTGGATTGATCCAGATTTAAAAGATTACGAGAAACCGTGACGTCGGTAGAGATCTCGAACAGAAAACTTAGTGGTTTTCACTAATGTTTATTCAGGTAGATACCTAATTTGAAAAGATCAGTGATTATTTAGAAAAGAGACCTTTTTATGTATCTATTGAATTTACAATAATCATTAATTACTGGTTAAACAAATATCAGACTTCCTTAATGATAAATCATTTTGCAAACTATTTTCGAAAAATTTGCTGTAAATAGAGCAGAGATAATTTTTCAGACATAAACTACAGTTCAATTATAGAACCTTACAGTCCATTTAAAGCTGAAAACCGGTGATTATTTTATTATTTGATTGATTAGATCGATGCTGAATGTACAGATCGCTATTAATGCTCATCAACAGAGAAAATTTCTAGTCGTCACTACAGATAACAGGAAAAAAGGTAGAAAATTGTTTTAAAATTTTCATTTTAGATCTGAAATGATGGCAATTAATTGGCAGACTAAACAAAGAGATTTGGAAAAACATATGAATAGCACTTAATTAATATACACAATTAACTAACTAATTATTTCATTTCATTCAGGTAGTTCTTTTAATTATGTTTAAATGAGAAAATGTACCGGATTTTTTTCCCTAAATTGACACAGTTAGACGTAATGCAGATATTATTTTTTAGCCCTGTTGAATATCCGATCCGATCACAGCTTTCCTCGAATAGAGCTTTGCATAGTTGCCAATTCAGTGCCAGGAAGTAAACTATATCGTTTGTATACTAAATGAAAATGTGGTTTTTGTTTTTACTAATAAGCGGAAGGGAAAACTTTGAAATTCAGGAGAACTCGCTAAGTACACCTAGAGGGCTTCCACCTCCATAAATACTAAAGCGCCTTATTCGGCAGGTTCTGAGAAAACGCCTTCAAAGTTTAGCGCAGCTGTAGAGGAATAAGATTCATAACGCTATAGAATTTTATACAGTATTGTAACATTTCACATATCATTTCATTAATTAACCCCTTGACTCATTAAAATTTGGGATCAACTTTCAATGTACAGCTCTCTACTATTTTCACGTCAAAATAGATTCCGTTAAGTTACAAAAAATATTTTGTGTTTATCCACATCCAGTAATAACTCAACAAGCCTGTAATAACAATAGTAATTAATGTTTTAATATACCTCCATTAAAAATGCATTAATTCCATTACTAACTGGCACTACAGCCCATGGTGGACCAAGGTCCCCCGCCTGCGGGCAAATTTTGAGACAGGAGATGCTTTCTTTTTGCAGGGTTAGGGTTGTCAGCCAAACGCCCAACAGTTGTACTACACCGGGACCTAGAGTTTAAAGTGGATTCCGAACCACTACAACCATCTTTAGTACCCTGGGACTTGGGGCTGAAATGAGCGGCACCGAGCGCTAAAAAACTTAAACACTGTGTCTACTATGATTGTAGTTGGTATTGCTGCCATACTGGTGAACAAGAAAGGCACTAGTCCTTCGAGCAGTAACATTAGGCACCATATAAAATACCCTCTCAAATATCTGGTCTACTTATAGTATCTTCCATCTATTTATAGTACTAAAAACTCTTCTTCTTATTTTTTTAGAGCTCTAGTCACTCGGCCATTAAGCCCCTGCAGATTGTTGAACTGTTTAAAGATAATATAAATAAATATATACAAAAAATAAAATATTGCAAAATAAGATAATATTATAAAATAAGATTATTTATGATTTAATTAAAATATTTGTAAGTTGTTCCTTTTATTTCAAAATGCATGTAATTTTTCATATTAAAAAAGTTACTTGAAGACAGAATCAAAATTTACGAATTAGTTGATTGGTGAATGCACCACTACTCTAGCGACATCACCGCTGTCTAGACGACTTCATCTTGACACATCTTAAGCATTTTGGCTAAAACATCTTAAGAAATGACGACTTCATAAGATGTGCTTGAACTTTGAAGGTTTTATCTTAAAATGATTTTACATTACATTACTGGTATAAGAAAGCGTTGATAGTTTCAATTTCATTGTTTTTCTCGAGTATACCATTTGCCCAAATGAATTTAATCAAATAATGAATGTTCATACATTAATGTTATGATTTTTTTAGTTTTTTAAAGAATCAGGTAAAAAAGGACTTGTTAGTGAAAATGTCATTTATTGCTAAAAGTAAAATATAATTATTGTGATTATATGTGTCATAAATACTTATATAACTAATAGCCCGGAAATCAGAAGAATGTACAGAAACGTAAGCCTTCAAAGCACTTTAGTTGTTGCATACTTAGGTACTAGGTAAATGATAGGTACCAAAACCCTAAAAGACAATTAATCAGTTCAGCTAGCTATTAATAGCTGATGATTTAGGTATGAACAATATGAATATATGCAAAGGTATTGAAACATTTATTTATCTTTTAATCTTAGAAAATAAGAAGTCTCAAATTTTCAATACGCTATAAACAGCAGAATCAAGAATAGAGAAAATATTTATACTAAATACAATTTAAAGAGAAAATGAAAAAAAAAAAAAAAAATTTTAGTACTATAAATAGATGGAAGATACTATAAGTAGAACAGATATTTAACAGGGTATTTTGTATGGTGACGAGTGTTTCTGCACGAGGGACAAATAATGTCTTTCTTGTTCAACGCTATGGCAACAATACCAACCACAATCATAGTAGATTCAGTATGTATTTTTTTTTATTAGATTAAAAATATTTTATTAACTTTTCATTTCCTGTCTATCCATGTCATTTACTGACCTTAGATCCATTTTTACGTTCAATTTAAATAAACAAGTTTGCCTTCATTTATACAACGTAAATATTTTGATAAATAACAGAAAAAAATTACGGATAAGTATATGATATAAGAAAAATAATCTACCAAAATACTCATTTACTTTTAAATGTAAATCTTTTTAACTATACTTTCACGCTTCAATTGATATATCGAAGTTATTAAAGGACATGTACTTCGTTTTTCTATTTCAATCCATTGATCAGTCTCTACCAAGTAGGCTCCATGTTAATAATTCCGGCGAACACATGTCGAAACACGCGACCTTTGTGGAATTCCTATGCTTGCCGCATGGTGCCGAGCGGCCTTGTGTTGACATTGGGTGTCGGGGCAACAGGCGACGAAAGTCCGGCTCCGGTATTGATCCGGGGAGTGTCCGGCACCCCTACCTTTAAGTAGTACTCGGGAGAGAGGAAGGAAGAATTCGAGATTTTTTTAGCGCTCCTATTTTTTAGAAGGAAAAACACTCAATCCATATTGGTTCCGAGAATTGAATGTTTTTCCTGGAAAGATGTTCCGATCGATTGTTTACTCACACCCAAGAGATGTTTTTTGCTTTGAAAGTGCATCAAAGCTGTCATGGAAAGGTTTGTTGTGGCTTGTAAGACAACTGACTACGTTGAAAGCCAATCATTTCATGATAGTTTTTTTTTTTTTTTTTTTTTTTTTTTTTACTTTATTGCTAAATCAGGTTATGAAACATTGACAAACGTGAAAAACAAAATATACCTTGTTTTAAAATTATTATAACAAAATATATCGTATGTCAAAATTATTATACATTAATAACTTACATTAAAATTTGGCAAAAAGTGTATCTTTTTGCTTTTTACAAAAACACTCCTAACTAAATAAATCCTTAAAAGATATCATATTTGCTCGTGTAAATGTAGATATTTATCCACTACGCATGCATTGAACTTAAAGAATGATGCCATTCTAAAGTATAACGAATTGATTACCATACGAATTTACTTCATGCAAAAATACAAAAATAATAATTAAAATTTAATAAAATTACCAATAACTCATCTCTAAAATATATTGAAAACTTTTTTGCTAGATATATGATTAAAAAGATATATTTGAAATTTCATTAGTTACTGAAAATAATTATAACAGTTATACCTGCTATCGCATAGCGACGTAACAAAAAAGACAACTTTTCAGAAAAAGTTTTGAAAGTACGATTCAGAATTTTAATAGCTTGTGATAAAACAATTGTATTTCAACTTCTAATAACTTTAAAAACAAACTTAAAAATTATTTTCGAAAACAAGGTATAATGTTTAAAATAAAAATAAAAATTCGATTTTTTTCCGCATTAAAAACATGTTTTAAATATAGTAGTTTATCTTAACAGCACCAGGGTCAATTTACACAAAGCTTATTTAACACCAAGCTTCATTAAACAATTAGTAATTCGTGTAGAAGCCTAAAATCAATAAAAATTAAGTTATCACAAAACCAATTAAAATTACTTTTCCTATACATATTTAAAAAAAAAAAATCAAGGAAAGCTGCATCAAAAAAAGTGAGCAGAGCATATCATGAGGATTAAAAATGACCGCTATCAATTCATATAAAACATTTAAAATAGAAATATCTCTTACTCATTATATTCCACAAAGTCTACATTATCAGAGCAACCCTCCGATGACACAGATGCTGATTGAGGAAGAAATTATGAATGTAATTCAGAACAAATAAGCATTAATTAAACAACATAAAATGAATATTAATAAGTTAGATTCTGTGATGAAAACAAGAACTCAACAAATATGAAAAATGCATGAATATAATGAGTAGTAATAAAATAGAGCGCTTCCCTCTATTCTAAAGAAACAGAAAATAGGAGTAGAAATCTCCCATTTTTTTCTTACTGCAGTTAGCACTGTATCGTATTTGGCTTCTTTTCCTTGAACGTATTAATTTAGAAAATTTAACGTGTTGTGAAGGGATTCTGAACATTCCAAGAAATGCTTGAAATACTTCTTTTAAGTCATACACTTCTTCTTCACTTCTATTTCTTCTTCTGTAATGACACAATAGCCTCATGGTGGGCCAAGCCCGTCTGCCTACTGGCAGATTCCGGAACATGAGATGTTTTCTTTTTATGGGGTACGGTTGTCAGCCCTATATCTAACAGTCCTATTAGACTGGAATCTACAGTCACTACAAACATCCATAGTACTGAGTGCTAGAGCGCTAGGCACTCACTCATCAAACCCAACTATGTACCCATTAAAGACAAATTGATACCAGAAATGTTATTTTGTTTATAACTCTGATAATTTTGTATGAAATATAGTAATCACAAAAATATTCATATAAATGAATATTTTATTTTTTAATCATTTTGAAAGAAAAATATTACGCAAAATAATATAAATGACAAATATTTTAGAAAATTTTAAATTTTCGTTTATTTACTGCTAAGAAAATCAACTATTTCTTTTGAAAATTATTTAGTGATTGTAGACCTTTTTCCTTCCTTCACACCAATAGCATAGAGCAGTAACAGAAAAGATTGTTGCCAAAGTAAATGCCACGTGTGGTGTATGTTTACCACAAACTGGCAACCCCGATGAGTGCTTTGCTATATTACTATACTTATGGTATTACAGAGAGACTTTTACAGGTATAAAAGTGAAGAAGACACATAGAACAGGGTGGCAATTGAAATTCTTGAATTATTGGCAGAAAAGATGATCTTCAGATGAAGATGTAACAAAATACAAATGGCATATAAAAAGATGCTGATAAGAGTTTTTGTAAAATACTAATAAAGATGAGATGTAGCACGAGATAGAGGGGCGTGATAAGATAAAAAACGTAAGATGATGAATCTCGATGGGGTTTGAAGTGGTAATGTAGTTCTTTAGGTAGTGGTTGGATGATAGTTCTTCGGAAGATGACATGGTAGAGTTCCATCTTATATAGTAGGGTTGGGAGTTTATAATGGGGAGGAGAGATGTGAACATGAGGATGCGATGAGTGATAGGAGATAGATGGTTTATTGGGGTTTTATGGCATAAAGGTCAGATTTGGCCATGCTACGCCAAGAGGTGATAGATGAGCAGTGCAGGATGACAAGCAGGAAAACAGACGAATAAAGAATATAAAACAAGGATGCACACTTTTAATGTGATTGTAAAATATAATCAAGAACTGGACAATATTTCCTATACAGATAACCAACAAGAAAAGATAGAAAGAAATCATAACACAATGCGTTATAACTACAATTTTTTCCATTCCATTAAGCTACTTACATTGGCTTGCTCTTGTTTTCATATATTTTTATAAAACCATTATAATCCCTGATAAATTTTAATAAATTTTTTTAAATTTTAAAAATTCTTTGAAAGTTTGTAATTTGCAACAGTTTGGTGATTATAAAATTTAATAGAATCCTTATTCAATTCTTTCTATTAGCTCACACTCTCCCTATATATATCTTGTTCAAATTTTCAATCATTCATAAAATACTTTTTATTCATCCACACAAGTTCAAACACTTTTTTTGAACTTGTAGTGTATGACACTGGATGTAAATACAATTTTTCAGACATTCATTCAGTAATTAAATTTAATTAATTAATTTTAGTTTTTTTTAGTTTTAAGTTGCATCTATCTAAGAATAGATGGCGCCAGCTAAACTTAAAAAATGAATGAAAATTATTTAAATACTTATTCTTTTTGCAATAGAGCGAAAAAAAAAGTAGGAATTGACTTTAAAAAAATTGTTTTTATATTTCTTGTTAATTCATAAAATTCTCTGAAAGTTGGTAATTTACATAGAATCCATACGCTTTCCAGTTTCACTATGCATTCCCATCTACAACTCGATGATGCTCATAATAGTTTTGCAAAGGAAGTCTTTTGAATGGCGAAGGCATTATTGAAGGGAAGTCCATTGTGAAAATGTCAGATGGCGTGTCATTCCTTGAGCGAAGCACCGACGGAAAGTCTGCAAACCTATCATAGTTTGTCGTTTAAATTAGCAGGGGAAAATCAATAAGGCATTGAATCGTGGAAGGGGTAAATAGGCTTTGGCATGAGAAAAGAGTAAAAAAAATAATTCTTCCCTCGAATTTGGCCGCCTTCCAGTGTTGAAGTCGCATGAAAAGCTGAAAATTGATTCGTCTCATACTAGGCCGTAAATCAGTGGGGAAAGTTCTTATTTGTTTGTCTTGGTAAAGGTTGGGTTGTACTAGTAGAATGGAATTCAACTTTTGCTTATAGAAAGTATAAGAAAACTACTGTAACTATTTAAATCATCATGCATAACTCTAACTATTTAGAACAGTAACTATTCAGAATAATACATAATTAATTAATCACTAAAGATAATCTTAATAACAATTTATAATTCTTATAACTTAATAACAATTCATTCTTAACGGCAGTTTAATTTTAATATTTTTATCTAATAAAGAAAGTATAAAATTGAAAATCAATAAAGAAAATTGTATTAAGAAGAGTAAAGAATGTTGTGTAAAAGAAAGTATGTAATTATAAAATTATATTTTAATAAGTTTTAGGGCTTATAAAAATTATAATTAAAGTTTTAATATTAAATTAATTCCTGATAAATGTCTTTTAATAAGTTTTTATATATATTTTGTTACTTGAAGTATAAATGTGTCAGATATAATGTGAACATTGACAACTTGTCTTGAACGATTGAGCGTCGATATTTGTCTTGTATGCAAATGTGAAATAAGCCAAATTTCCATTTAATTTCAATGTAACTTTTTGTGTTGAAAGAATAGATTGATTTCAAAGTTGCCAAAGCATTTTCTAACTTGAAATCGGTTCTATTATTTCTGTTCAGGTGAGAAAGGTCTTGTCTTGAGCGATTGAGCGTCGATATCTCGTTGTGTGAAATAAGCCAAATTTATATTTAATTATAATTTACCTTTTTGTGGTGACAGTTAGATTGATTTCAAGCCAACTTGAAATCAGCTCCATTATTTGTGTTCCAGGAGAGAAAAGTCTTGTCTTGAGCGATTGAGCGTCAATATTTGTCTCGTATGCAAATGTGCAATAAGCCAAATTTACATTTAATTTTTAATTTACCTTTTTGTGGTGACAGTATAGATTGATTTCAAGTTACCAGAACGTTTTCCAACTTGAAATCTGCTCCATTATTTGTGTTCCAGGAGAGAAAAGTCTTGTCTTGAGCGATTGAGCGTCAATATTTGTCTCGTATGCAAATGTGCAATAAGCCAAATTTACATTTAATTTTAATTTACGTTTTTGTGGTGACAGTATAGATTGATTTCAAGTTACCAGAACGTTTTCCAAGTTGAAATCTGCTCCATTATTTGTGTTCCAGGAGAGAAAAGTCTTGTCTTGAGCGATTGAGCGTCAATATTTGTCTTGTATGCAAATGAACAATAAGTCAAATTTCCATTTCATTTTAATGTACCTTTTTGTGTTGAAAGGAATGATTGATTTCAAGTTACCAAAACGCGTTTTCTAACTTGAAATCAGCTTCATTATTCAATTCCTTCTATTAGCTCACACTCTCCCTATATTTTATCTTGTTCAAATTTTCAATCTTTTATAAAACACTTTTTATTCATCCACTCAACTTTTAATACATTTTTTTTGAACTTGTAGCGGATGACACTGGATGTTAATACAGTTTTTTCCAATATTAATTCATTCATTAAATTTAATTAATTCATTTTAAGTTTTTTTTTTTTTTTTTTTTAGATTTAAGTTGCATGTATCTACCAATAGAAGGCGCCAGATAAACGTAAAAAAAAAAAAAATGAATGATAATTATTTATAAACGACTTTCTGCAATAGAGTGAAAAAAAAAGTAGGAATTGACTTAAAATTTTTTTTATATTACTTGTTTTTATTTTGTTGTACTTTGGTCTATTGTCCGTTGGATTGTTAAAAATAGAAAAATACAAGTATTTTTAATTTTAAATGTTTATTGCAGAGTAGGGGAAGGGGAAAAGAATAGTGTTTTTAGAATAATGTAATTCTAATTTTGCTAACAATTTGAATGTAGGTTCCTCTTGAACTTGAGGCCCTATGCTGAATCAGAGTTATCCTATAGGAAAAATCCAGCCCTGATGTCTCTCTCGTATGCAATAAGTCAAACCTCCATTTAATTTTAATGTACCTTTTTGGGTGGAAAGGATAAATTGATTTCAAGTCATCAAAACATTTTCTAACATTGAAACCGGTTTCATTATTTGTGTTTCCAGGAGAGAAAGCGACTGAGGCTGAAGTACCCCGACTTCAATCAGGACGAGGACGAGGCGGAGTGCGCGAAGATGATCAGCGTCTACCACAGCAACCCCCCAGGCGCCGCCGCCGCCGCCCTTCCAGCAGAAGACTCTCCTCCCTGTCCGCCACCTCCAGCCCCGTCTCCACCCCCCCGTGCATCGTCTGCGGCTGAAACCAAGGAGTGCCTCGAGCAGCCCCAAGCGTCAGCCTAACACCTCCTCCCGGTGAATTCTCCCGGCGCCCCAAAATCGCAAGGTCACTATGTGTGAGAAATTTACCACCACCATCGACATTCTGTAGGCAAGTTACTGTGCTCTGTATTGATATGGTTTTTGTTACAGTCTAATAACTTAGGGAAAAAAAATTCAACAAAGCCCTATCAAAATGAATTATCAACAACATCATCATTCTATCTAATCTAAATATTTATAACTGACAAGGAAGTTGTTGAAATCTATGCTCGTTAAATATTGGAATTATACAGATCACGCTTAACTTGTTGTTAACTGATTATTAATTATTGTTGTTAATCGATTATTAATTGCGATACTACTACTACTACTACTACGCCACACCACATCACTGTACTTAGAGCTGAGTTTTTCACGCTTCTTGAGTGGCCACACAAGTGTCTTCACTTTTAGGCACGGTCAAAAAATATACCATTGATGCTCTTCCGACATGGCTTCCCCCGCACATATTTTGATTTGTTTGGGATTTGACAAAGACGAGGTGCTCCGGGACCCTCAACTGTTTTTAGACTTTTTCGGATTCATGGGAACTGTCTAGCCCTGCTAACAGTTCCGAGATTAATAACAACAACAACAGAGCTGCAATATTAATTGCGATAAGAAGATAAAATATATTTTAACACTTTCGCCGAGATACCGAGATATGGCGTCAATGCAAAAGAGTCAATCACGTGCCAAAGCAGGATCTAGAGTGATATCTTAGTTGCCAGTCACGCATTCACGCGGAAAGAGCCGCGTCTCAACACTTTGTCTCTGCTTCCAGTCGACAGTATGTGTTAGGTGTGTCTGTTAGTATTGGCGTGGAGTAAAGGTTAGAAGTTAATTTTAATGGTATGCTCTTTCAAATGTATAGTTTTATTAGTTCCTAGAAAAAGTTGTAATATGAGTTGTAGAGACGATTGTTCTGCAGAGCCTTCACGCCAACCCGCCACACAAAAAAAAAAAGTTTGTTGAGCTTTCAGACGAATACCTGAGTGATGTTAGTTATGACAGTGATGAAGAATCTCTTCCTCCTCAAGTTGCCCATGATATTTCGGATTGTATATCATTGTGACCAACTTATAATAATTCATTTAAATTAAGCATTTTCTAGTGATAAAGTATCATGCAAAAATAGTGCAGGCTTTTTTATTGTTTTGTTTCATTATTACATATCACGCACCAACGCGTAATGGGGAATTTAAGAAATAATTTTACCTGTTGTGCCTATCACGCGCTGGCATGATGTTAAAAGATCTAAACATTACTTAGCAATCAGTATGATACATATAATCATTTTTTATTACCACTTTTCAATCCTGATCGTTTTATAAAGTAAGTTGTCTTCTGGGAAAAACCCATTTATATAGCGGGACAATAACTATCATCACATCCTCAAGTGACAGACAGTCAAAGTGTAAATGACTCTAGATCTTGCAATGTATTTTTGATGATATATTCTGCTATCGTGTGTAAATCATATGATCCAGTCAGAGTTACTGACAGTTAAATTTTCAG
Source organism: Caerostris extrusa (assembly GCA_021605095.1). Lineage (NCBI taxonomy): Eukaryota > Metazoa > Arthropoda > Arachnida > Araneae > Araneidae > Caerostris > Caerostris extrusa. Next base: position 43,899 of record BPLR01015040.1, on the reverse strand, counting down.
TCTGTTTTATACAATCAGACTATATATTTTTAATGCTCGAATCCCCACTCAAATAACAAATCATAAAATTGTGTAGGTAGTTAATGGAATCGTGATTCTCTCGCTTTGGTACTTTTGAACAAACAATAGTCAAGTGAATTCAAGTGATTGGCATAGTTAGAATGGGAGCAGTTGTGAGAGGACTTTTACAAAGTGGCAATCAGTGGGAAGAAATAGCGAGTATTCACAAGAGTTTGAAGCTCTATTTACAAGAGATTTCAAAGGCAAGATTGATGGTAGCGGAGTGTTCGAGGGAGTGTGAATGTGAACTGATGAACCATACGATTTCTTGAGGTGAGATGCTTTTACGAAATGAAGTCAATTTGTCCTAGTGTTGTTAGAGAAGTCGATGAAACTAGAAAGCCGTAAAAGAGACAGACATGAACCTATTCAGTTTAAAGGTAATCATAGATAAGCATCCCGCATATTTTCATCTACTCTCCAACTTTTTGTATCTCGTGGTTTATTATTTTACTAATAATTACGTTTTCCATAATCTCCATGTAACTGTACGATCATTTGTTTTTAATGAAGAATTACTTTTATTTTTGTAACACGCAGATGCAGATATATCTTTCTTTATTTTAGTCTAGTTTCTCGACAGTGAATTAAATTGTTTCGAATAATTTAAAAGTAATTTTAAAGCTCTTATAATTCACAAATTTCTTTTATTTTTCAGAAAATTTTGGTATCCTCACTGTGGCAGACATGCTTTCATATTTTTCACCACTTCAAGGAATTATCCAGCAGTCTTTTCAAGCACTATACAGTTCAACTGTGTAAAGATTTAATTTGTTTTTGTACACGAATTAAGGTCGTAGGAATATCAAACTTTCTCCCTTATCGAAGCACGTGCTACAGCACCCAAAATCAGTGATATTAATATCTTTGAAATAAATAAGAGGACATAGCAATCGTTGTCTAAGCTGTTTTTGACTTTTCTTACTGTCAAATCTGTGTCATCATATGGAATGTTTCTTATGTTATCATAAACAATATGCCACATGCACACCAGAGTCTATATTGTATTATATTTTGCATTACTAAAAATTACTGTTGCTTCAAAGGTGCTTATTATACTTATACACTTTCATATAAGAACATGTTTAATAGAAGGACACAATGAATAAATTTCTTTCTGATGAGGTACAATATTTATTCCTCATAGAAGAATATGTCGAATCTGTCACAGAATCCTGACGAATTGCTGTGTGATGGGAAAGTTTGTATCGAACTTTGACATTGCTTAGAACAATCATTGAGCTGTCTAATTTGTGGTTTTTTAATAATCTTACCAATGCATCGTTTATTCTTCAAAAATATCAAAGTATGGATGAAAAGAACATTTAAAATAAAAAATGGAGTGTTTTAAATAGCAGAATATGTGATACAGACTGTATGATTAAATGGCATAATGTTTAACATGTGCAGACAGCATGTTTTATAGATTCGTGAAAAGAAATTTTGGTACTCTAGGACCACTTACTAGAAGATGATTTATTATATTTCCTATGAAGGTATTCAGGACTTAAGAAGTCCAAGTGTCTTGAAAAACTGTGCATTTTCAGAAAATATTAGTATGCCTGTAATAACTGTTTTGGTGCTCACTACTTTAAAGACTACATTGACGTAATCTTTGAATTTTGCCTTAATTTATGTGTAGTAACCGTATTATTTCATCGTGTGTAATCTTGGATATTTCGTCAGGGCTAGCAGTACACTTTTGTTACTTTCTAGTTATAAATTAAAGTGAAAATTGCTCATGCTTATGGCTTACTGGAAGAGTGATAAAATGTTACAAACACCATATTTAATGATATTGTGGGAACTGGAAGTAAGTATGTGGCAAGCAGTATTCTACTGTTACAGAGTCTTTAAGCAACCACGTAGTTGTATAATACAAGCCACAATCGAAATATTTATGGTACTCTTATGAAAGTTTTGATTAGAAGTATCATCATATATATAGAAATTTAAAACTGCAGTTGCCTGATGCTTTTTATAGCAGTACTAGTTATATATTTAAAAGTGATTTTTGAGCTTATACTGACATAGATATTTTATATCAATAACAAATTATAACACTTTTATAATTTAATTAATGTGAATGTTATAAAGATGCAATAAATATATAATGTTGCTTAATAATGCTTAGGATTCCTTGGATTAATATATTTTATTTAATTATTTTTTATTTTTCAAACATGTCCTTTAAAAAAATACTCACCAAATTCTATTTTTATTGAAAGAAAAATTATTTTGTTTTTCATTTTGAAATAGGATTGTTTTATTAAATTGTTTGATTTTATCTTGTTATACATAAAGAAACTTTATGCTAATTGATGTTGTAACAATTTGTAAAAATATTAATTTCACGAATGCACTGAATGTAATGTAAGAAATTTAGTATAGAAAGTGATGTGTATATATCAAATATAATGTTTGTTAAATGCATTTCATGAATTCATGAAATGCATGATTGAATTTCTTTCATGAAAATTCATGAATTTTCTGAAAGATTTTTATTTTGTAATTTAATTAATATGATTCATTTTTAATTTGTAAAATACACTTTTTCTCCCATTATGTTGGTAAAACTTTATGATCGAGTTAAAAAGAAGCTTGAATTTCAGAAATTCAATTTAAATTCATAAAATGCATGAACATTCACTTATAAAATATACAAATGTATGTATTCAATTTTTTTGTTAAATTATTAAATGCATATAGAGCTACAACTGAGGTGCATTCATTATAATAATTATATAATTAGATATATAGTTTTGTTTTCGAAAGATGTGTGTAACTTTTTACATATCTTATAGGGATTTTGTTATCTTGTGAACATCATCATGGTGATTAAAGTTTTGTATCAAAACAACGAGATCTATAAAAGAATGTTAAACATTTAAATGTCTAACGATTTCTACAATGTTAAATGTCTAACTTGTCTAAGACCATATATAGCTGGTGGATAACTGCAGTTGCTCATTTGGACAAGGGGAAGTTCAATTATGAATAAAATGGTAGAAAACAGGATGCTTCCATTTCTTCACGAAGAATCTTTTGAATCGAATTCTAGAAAATATTTCTAAAACCATCGATTTCAACTGACAATTTGCACTTGCAATAAACATTTCAACTACTATTTTGAAAATAATGTGTTAAATTTTTAGGCAAAAAAATTAGCCGCCAGACTGTTGTTCGTAAGCATTACTGTTGGTGATGGAAGCTCTTGTAATAGCGCCAACCCACTGATGCGGGTTGGTGGGACCAGTTGTATCTTTTAGCCTTACTGTGATAACTGATTTATTGTTCAAATGTTTTTTGAAGCACGCTCTATGACTATTTTAGAACTCCTGTACGCACTCAAAGCCAAATGCCTTATGTAATTTAGTATATATCTTGTTATATAATAAAAATTACTTTTCTATTCTGTGTGGTATTTCTTTATTTTCCATTATTAATTTTATTCTTTATTATCCACTACTATTTTTATCTCCAATATTAATGATTTTATCATGTTTATTTTTCTAAAATGTAACACAAACGTGAGCCTGTTTCCTTTAAGAAGACCCACAAGAAAGTATTCGTAAAAAACTGTTATATTTTTATACACATATACTGTGATTCAGTAGTGAAATACTATAAAATAATGTAGCGATCATGGCAGAACAAAGAATTGTGATGAGTAGGAAGTAGGGGCACAGATACATTTAGAACGACATATGAATGCAGAACTAGAATTAAAATCGACATGTTATATTTCACGCCTAAATTAGATTTAAATATTTTCAATTTGGAAAACAGACCGTAAACAGTTCATTTTTGATATTAATTAGAATTTTCTTTACAAACTTTAAACACAAAAATGTTACAAACTTTAATAACACTAAAATAAAAAAAAAGGTTACGATTTTGATGATACTATATATTTATTCACGAGTGAGTTTTACATGAAAAGAACATTTAATGAAACATTTTAAATAAAAAAAAATTTCGAATAACTTATAGTGAAAATATTTTTGTTCATTTCTCTAAATATATATTTTAAAAAAAGATTATTCTTAATTTATTCTTAATTTCTCTCCCAATTTTGAAAACCAAAATATTGCTAAAAATTTATATGCGCAGAAGAACTTAATTATTCCAAATGATAATATTTTGGTTCAAATATATCTTTCGTGTAGAATTCACTCGATAAAAAATTTTTCTATAGAAATGTCGAACTAAAATAGACAAGTCTAATTAAAATCCTTTAAAACACAAAATAAAAAACATTACAAAATACCTCCCTACCAAAAAAAAAAAAAAAAAAAAAAATCTGATTTCCTTTCCTACATCAGAAGGCATTTTGAAATCTACAAGAATAGAGCAAAAATAATAAAAAAAAAGTTGTATTTTTAAAGAGATTGCCATGGTAACAATGATTTGCATAACCATCTACTCCCCCGTAGACATAACATTCTTTTAATGACATTTGAATCTCCAATGAAATCAGTCTTTTGGCCGCAGATGTCTTATCCTCTGTATGAGTTTTCATGTACTCTTCTCTGAAGGGTAAAAGGGAAATTGAGGACAATTAATCAAAGTGTACGAAGTTCATTGCATGTATTGTAAAATGTATTTTGATACAAGAAATTTCATGAAAAAATTCTTCAACAAATTCATGAAAAATGAATATTAATCTATAAAAAAAGTTTTTTTGAATTTTTCTAATCAATAACAATGAATGAGCTCCTTTTAAGTTTATTATATATTTTTAAAAATAATTGCAAAATCGTCAAAATGTTGGTTTTGATACACTTTAAAAATAATATGAAATAATTTTACTTTGTTAAAACAAACATTAAAAAGTAAACTTTAAAAACAATATTCAATGTTCAATTTTTTGTATTATTAAATTTTATTTATAATAAGCTATAAGTTTCACAAGAATTACTTTGTTTTTACTATTGTCATTTACATGAAGACATGTGAAGGAAAATTTATTATTTTTCTCTTAAATGAACAAACTCCTAAGATTTAAAAATAAATAAACTTTTGATGTTTTTGTTTTAGTTTAGAAAATTTGCTTTTATTTTTGTGTCAATAATTAGAGTACTTGTTCTGCCTTTGATTGTCTTGTGCCTGCATTGTTGTTAAAAACAAATAAAAAAAAAGTGACAGTTTAAGACAGTGATTCTCAACCTTTTTGAAGTCAGAGCACATTTAATATTCTGCAAATAATTGTAGACTCGCTATATAAAATTTTTGAGAAATATATTATAATATTTAAATCGAATATTACTGAAAATAGTAATACGATTAAAAAATCAAATGAAACGCACCCCAAGTTTATTCATTCTTGTATTTATGAGTAGCATTAACCTGATGTGCAATAGCGATTTGTTTATTGTTTGAGCATAAATTTGAAAAGCAAAACTGTCATTCCCACGTCAATACATTGAAGTTTTCCTCTCTTTTTACATTTAATTGTGGTGAAGGTAGAAATTCGAAATCAAATACATATGACGTTGAAAACAGTAGTAAAAATTTTCAAATTTTTTTTTGATATTGGCACTCATTTTTCTTTTATGGGAATTCAAAAGGTTCAACAGACAATTTAATATGTATAATCCTCAACCTACGATCAATGGATGTAAGTACTAGTTCTTCTTCAATTAATATTAGAGGATCAATTTACAGAGTACTATTTACGGATCGCCATATCTTACATTGCAGTCTCTTGGGCTGCAATGTAATTTTTTTTAACATTGGAGATCATATAGATGCTAATTTCTCTAGTAGCCAACCATGGAAGTTGCCATTGGATGACATTGAATAAAATTGTTGAATAATACACAAAATAATACATGATAATGAATATTATCTTTTCAATATCATTATTTAAAATATCAGATGGTATTTTTTTATATAACGATATCTAAAATGTATTTGATCAAAGATAAGAATTCTAAATTTTGATTTTTCTGTATTTTATTTAGTATTTTTTTAATAATATGTATTAATTATTGAATTTTTTAAGCTGGTGAGAAACCAACTCACAACAGCAAGTAGAAGTTACGTTAAATAAATGAAATTTGAGAAACATGTTTGTATGATTGTTTTTTGTTTCGGGCCAAACGAATAAGAGTGGTGCTACTGGCGCCACTATGAAAATTAAAATCACATTTACGTTAAATACGCGATGAGCGTTATTTATCTTCCGGGTTGCTAGTTGAGAGCCAGATTTAAGTCAAGAATTATTTTAAGGAGAAGAAGAAGGCAGAATCAGAAGCTTACTGAGTTAGAACGAAGCCATATAATAAGGCTACGATAAGGTGGAAAGATTACGAGAAGATGGATCTGTTGTGATCTCAGATGAGACCCATTTCAATCTTCGTGCTAATGAAGGCCGTATGTTGATTAGAAGGAGGTTCGGCGCTATAGAGCAGAAATATTGATGGAAGAATGCATGAATTTTGTCAGAAGTCATCATAAAAGAGTACTGTCTGAAGAAGACTGGATTCCGACAGCACACGTGTCGCTACTGAAAGGGCAGTCAACGTAATCGCTGCGTGGCTCTAGAGCATTGTACATCCACTGCAGCAGTTATTCGAGTTTCTGTTGACACTGTGACGCAACGAACAATAACAAATTAATTATTTTAGGAGCAGCTCCAAGGCAGAAACTCAAAACTCAAACTCAAAATCAACCATTATCTGCGACCAATAACCATTATCTGCGACTTTACTGGTGTCAAACTGAAACTTATTAGAGGGTGGTGTGTTGATCTGTTGCGCTCTCACATAAGACCCGTTTCGAATCTCGGTACCTGTGATGACCGTATGTTGGTCAGAAGGAGACCAAGGGAGTGGATGAAGCCAATCTGTTTACTTCTTTGACACAATGAATTTACACCATAAGTTATGGTCTGGAGAACAATTTCCTATGACATAAGAAGCATGTATATCATTATTCCAAGTATCTTTTACTGCAAATTACATGATACTGGTGAATGAACAGGTTTTGTTGTCATTTCTATCACTATTATAGAGAGTGTTTTCCAACAGAATAATGCTAGTCCCCATATCTCTGTTTTCACTCTACGTGTTCTACAGAGTGTCGACATGTTGCCTTGGCCTGTGATATTGCCAGATATTGGACGTATGGAATATTACTAAGAATATGAGATTACTAGACAAATACAATGTCATCCACAACTAGAACGGAACACTGCTAATTTGTCTGACCATTTTCAACGGGCATGGAACTCTATCTAACAAAATGACATACTGTACATGTATGGCACAATTCAGAGCAGTTATTAATGTACCACGTGTAGAAAATGTAATGAAGGAATGACTACAGCGGTTAATTAAGTACCACATTTCACATCTCGCACATGTTTTAATATGTGACCTTGACGCTCGAATCGAGTAAATATATCACCCAGACAAAATGCTTTGTTTAAATTTCAGTTCTCTAAACTAATTTCTTCTGTGTATTGGTACTTCATTTTCTACTAGAGTATACTTTCAATGGAATATAATTATGAATTTCACAAAATGTAATTACTTTTTAGGACATCTTCTGATTTTTAATTACGAGTATAGTTTTAATGGTCATGTTGAATAAATGAAAGATTTAAAAAATGTATTTTGAAGAGTCCGTTATTCAATCATCATGGATATAAATAATTTACAAAATTTGGTAATTTCTTAAAATATAAAAAACATAAATCTAGTAGAATTTATGGCTTTTTATTTTTAAATAATTTTTTGCATATTTTTGTTTAGATTTAAATAATTTTTGCATATTTTTGTTTAGATTTAAAAATGTTAAACGCTTTTTTTAGTTACTTTAAAGAACCTTTCTATCGCACATTAAGAGATTCAAAAAGATTGATTTTTTCATATAAAAACAACAAGTTAAATTCATATATTTATCGTCTTTTATAACTTTTATGTATATTTAAATTTTTTTTTACATTTCTTATTTAAAAATAATAGAAATATAGGCATAATAATTTTTTTAATTTTGTTTTTCTTATTTTGTTTCCATTAAAATTTTCTAAACAATTTTAATAATCAGTTTTCATCAAAAATTTCAATATTAAAACTCCTTTTGGTTTTGAATTAAATCACTGTTAAAACTATTGAAATACTAACCAAATCCGAAATCTATTACGAAATTTCATCCTTTAAGAAAATTTCATATTCTTACAGAAAAATAGTTTATTTAATTTATTGGAGGTCATTATTAAATTGATTTAACTTTGCCATTATTTATTTTTTATTAATAATTATTATTTAATTAACTTAATTTTATGAAATTATTTAATTGAACATTATTTAATTTTTAACTTTATGGTTTCGAAAAGATTAATTTATTGGAAATTATTATTAAATCATTGGTTTAACTTAACAAGAGTAGTAATGAGATCGAAGATTTGTTCCATTCATTACTCATCTGTGTTTGTTTCAAATATATCACTTTTTTTCATGATAGGGTTTTACTAAAGTTATCATTAGAAAGGATGTGCTACAGAACAGCGATTCAAACAAATTGATAGGATAGTAAAAAAAAATATATACAAATATATTTATAAATTCAATATGTGTCTGGAAAAAAAGTAGCCATAAGTATTTACATGCAGAATATTATCTTAGCAATGGATTTCTTATCGGTATCACTGATTTCAACAATGATTTCCTTTCTCATCAATCACTACACAGTTTCTTAGTAATAATTTATTTGTAAAATAGTTGAGAAACAAGCATGTCATCATTGTAAAACTATTACACTGCCAAATTTACTGCAGTCACAAAATTGCTGTGTCTTAGATGTACCATATAGATTGTGGATATTTTAAAAATGACGTGTGTTAAGATTACTCTTTTCTATCATTGGATATTCTTTGTTAAACTTCTTTGTAACCTTTTTTTAAATAATACAATATCACAGAAAAAAATTATTCAAAGACAGATTATTCTAAGAATATTATTCTAAAATTATTCTAAGGCAAATTATTCTAAGGTAGATTATTCTGAGAATATTATTCTCAAATTATTCTAAGATAGATTATTCTAAGAATATTATTCTTAAATTATTCTAAGGTAGATTATTCTAAGAATATTATTCTTAAATTATTCTAAGGTAGATTATTTTAAGAATATTATTCTAAGGTAGATTATTCTAAGAATATTATTCTAAAATTATCCTGAGGCATATTATTCTAAGAATATTATTCTAAGGCAGATTATTCTAAGAATATTATTCAGATTATTCTAAGGCAAATTATTCTAAAATTATTCGAAGACATTCGTAGTCTAGAATCTATTTTTATCCTCCATTGCCCATGCATTCATATTTGCTGGTTAATTTCCTAACTGATTAATATCCTTTTCTTCGCTGGTTAATCCAACTAGTTTCCATAATTTTTGTTGGAAAAGTGTAATTTTCTATATTTATTTATAATACAACTATTTTACCACGAATGCAATAAAATAGTAAAGAAATAAATTTGAATGTACTAGACAAAAAAAAAAAAAAAAAATCGAACTAAAATTTCCAGTTTCTATAGTTGTTAATTTTATTGTAGTTGACCATGAAACCCGTTCCCTTTCTTTGTATATTATTATAAGATTGATGAATCACAACGTCGCAATAATACTGTTCCATGTTTTTTTTTTTCTTCTTTTCACAAAGAAAAGCCAAACTGCGTGACATCTGTTGTTTGGTTCAAGCACGGCTTTTCTGAAAACCATAGCAACGCGTTTTTAATCTTCGTGACCGTACCTGAAATCTTTGCACGAGAGGGCCCTTCTATTGATATGTCTTCCTTGCCCTCGCATTAGGAAGAAAGAGATCACAAATAAAAGATGACTTGATCAAATGTTCTCAAGAATAGCGTTTTGTTTGAAAAATTCTATGATTGATGGAAACTGTTTCTTCATTCTTTATGCATTCCAAACAAAAAAAATTCTTTTCATTAACGGTTTTTATTAATTCATAAATTCTCACATAAATAAAAACATAATTAGTTTGATAGGAATTTTATTTTATCATTTATGAATTGTCAGAATTTATGGCAAAAATAATTGTATTTACTGTAATTGTTGTAAGGGAGAATTTAATGAATTGTTTTAAATTCAAGATTAATCTAGATGCAGTTAAGATCTGTAATAATACTGTCCCGGATATATTATAAGCTCTTCTCTACAGGAATATTTAACTATTGGCACAAGTAACTTTTTTACGAAAAGAACAATAGTACTTGATGGTTAAAATGGTTACTATATTAGGACAAATGGTTGCTACATTAATACTAATAGTTGCTACATTAGTACTAATTGTTGTTATAATCATTTCATCACTTTGCTCTTTTTTTGGGGCGGGGGGACAAACGTCATGTCTGGTCTTGAATACAATAATTATCATCCAATTTTTACACGGAAATATTATAAATTACTAAAATTACCACTCCAAACATTCATAATGCATTCATTATATGAAACTTACTGCTACGTACAATATTTGAATGTTAATTCCTTGATCTAGTTAAGTGATGGCAAACTTTCAGAATTTTGCTTTCACCTCAAAGAGACCCGGGACTGTCATACAGGGGTGAAATAACAGCCAAATAATTTCCTACTAACGAATCGAATATTTTACATCGATTCCAGACCTTTTACTGTAATTTTATGAACTACGATCTTAACTAATGATTTAGAAAGCTTGTGAAATAATTGTAATGATTTTTATTAAACTCATATATCTATAAAAACAGTTTTTGAATTAGCAAAGCACTCTTTTTACAATTTTAGAGGTGTAGCATTTGTATCAACTTAAAAGATATCCTTATACTCTAGAATTGCTTACAAAAGTATATATCTAATAAAAACAGTACTAAATTAGCAGTCAGCAAAGTATCATAGAATGGCTAAAGAAAAGTTAAAGAATACTGAACATTTTAAGACGCTACATTGTAATACATTAAATTGTATTTGTTTCGAAAAATAAAATAGCTTCTATATGATCTTTTAAATAAACAGCTTTCAGCATAGATCTGAAATTGCTGAAGTACAGATTTTTATAACTTTAGCTAAAATATAGATATAAAGAAGCTTTTTTTTATAACCCTCAGTGATGAGAATAGCCTTTCCATACTGACTTGATTTGCTGCTAGAGCAGTTACTATCTCTGCCAGTGGTTGTATTATTAAAAAGATACAACTGAATTATTACTTTAACATTTTGATTTTAACATGAATTCAGAATTTTGAAAGCAAAAAATTTTTATATCCACTTTTGACTTCCTAAATGTTCGACTTCTGACTCTGACTCTCCACCTCTGAAAATATCACTGAAAACATGATTTATATCCTTTTCCATGAATTTTATTCAAAATGTAGTCTTTGTAATTATTTGATCTTATTCCAAGCAAAAACCTATTATATTACTGCTGATATCAACCAGCTACCATTTGCTCAGTTTGCGAAATTTTATGCAAAGATTCTGAAGTTTAGTTTAGTTTGTCACTCTACGGTAATATTGTGCGCACGAGGGCTAATCAGACCAGGACCTACAATTTAAAGTGGATTCATAATCACTAAAACATCCATGTCACCGACAGGACAGGATTAGAGCCTGGAGCCTGTGGTACCAAAGGCCAGAGCACAAGTCAATTGGCCATCTGGCCTCTCAAAATTATGAAGAGCAAGATTATGATATAAAAATTAATTATTTCTGAGGAACACAAACACAGTTTTGACACAAAATTTTTACATATCGTTATATTTGTTATTTTAGGTTTTGGACTTTTTTTTTTATTTCAATGGATTCCTAAACTATTTTTTTATTACTGGTTTATTCTACATCCATATCAAAAATTTAATTTTTTTAGATGTATTTCAATGCATATTATACGATCTTTCATATGAATTACATTATGTAAATCACACTTATACGAATAATCACCTTCACATGTGAATTTAATATTGTGTTCTTATGGTATATATTATTGATAATAATGAAAATTCAAAATTTCATTCAAAATTCACTATTCACTATTCACAATTTCATAAATTCCCATTCTACGAAAATTTATAGAAAGTAATATATATAATTAAAATTAACATTAAACATTTAAGTTTGTTGAGTTAAAGATGGGCCATTAATTTCAGAGCAAAATCTACGGAGTATGCTTTGTTGAGCATAGTTTAAAGATTAATATAAAGGATTAAGAGATGCGAAGGGGCCAACAAACTTTCTTAAATCTTTGATAACTTATTGACAACATGGTTGAGAGCTTTAACACATTTTAGCAAAGTGTGTTGCCATTTTAGTCAACAACTTACTAATGCCTTTTCATCGCGATTTAAACTGGCAAAGTTCCAATGCCTTTAATTTTGCACATCAGATGCATTGAGATTAAAATGAGGACATACTTACAACTTCTAGTATGTTGTGAATTTTAAAATATAAAACTCAAAAAAATAATATGTACTTATATTCATAATATGTTGTTATTTTTTTTACTTATATAATAGGAGTATGTGTATTTATGGCAAATATTCTGTCATGTTTAACCGTATACACTGGCAAACACTCATAAATGTGTATCTTATGCCATTAAAATAAAAATTTATTTAGTTTTACATTAATTAAATTATCATATATATTGTTTATTAGTAATGTGTCTTACTAGTCCAAGACTACCCCCATGTATTGGATATCTGTAACGTAAAATTTTGTTGAGAAATGATTTTATACATATAATTCCATATTTCTTTGAAAAAGTAAAAATTTATTCAATAACATAGATTTTGTCTGAAGAGAAATATAATTAATGAAAGATGGGAGTCTTACACTGGTTGTTTAATTCCTAATATATAATAGCATCCAAAAATTGCTTTGAAACAAATTTTTGTTAGAAGAAATAGAATTATGTTTTGGAAATCAAGATATATTAGTAAATTCATATAAATGTAACTGATACGTTTAAAAAAATTTTATTTTATATTAAAGTTCAGAACTTTATCTTTCAGAATTATTTTCAGTTTGTATTTAAAGTAATTACAAGACGAAATACAGCTGTTAAACTCTAAGTTAATAGGATATTGAGTTCATACATTCTAAACTTTCCATTGAATTTCTAAAACACTATATTTTTTTACACCACCATATGATAATACTAATTATTGTTATAATAATTTTCAAAATCTAATGAATTTTTAACTCGCTATTTTTAAGGATATTGTGTATGCACTGAATAAAAAGATTTTCAACATATTCTCCGGAGATTAGTTATTGACTTTTTTTATCAAAAATCTCATTTTTCTTATATTTTTCATTTCAAGAACTCGATTAGCTGTTACTCAGTTATGCTAAATGGTATCATAGTATCATTTAGTATTGTATCATTAGTATAAATAGTAATATAGTATCATTTTATATCATTTTTTAGTATCAGTTTATATCATTTTTTAGTATCATTTTATATCATTTTAGCCTCCTTTTATATCATTTTAGTATCAATTTATATCATAATTTTTAGTATCATTTTATATCATTTTAGTATCATTTTTTTAGCATAATTTTATATCCTTTTTTTTTAGTTCAATGCATGCATAAATGTATATATCTACATTGAATCAAGTAAAGGTGATGTCTTTTACATATTCTCTTAAGTGAACACATACAACACAAGTAAATACACGAAGAGCGTTTACATCAAGTCCAAATAAACCTTTTTTATCAATTTTTGTAAAATTTTAACAAAGAAATATTTTAATTTTCATGTTTGTCAAATGCTTTATTACCTAATTTAACAATAGCATCTCAGACAATTTTCATAAAACATTACTTCAAAATTTTTTCCTTAAATGTGTTCTGTTCACTTTAAGTAAGAGATCAATACTTGAAAGAATTGCTTGACTTTTAATGTTATTACTTATGTTTATTTCCACTTTACATCGTAGAACAGAAAAGTATTAAGAGGGTCAACAGAATTGCGTGTCGTTGGGGCTGAAGACAGTGAATCTCGCGTGTCACCAACACCCCTCTACTCCTTCTGTTTTGTGTAGTTATGGATACTAGCTTTTGTGAATGCGCTACGCTGCAGAAAGTATGAAATTATCGAGAGTGCATTCCAGCGAGGCTCGTGCACCAGAGCACCCTTCTGCTAATTATCAGAAATTGCGCACAGATTATGGCTGCATCGGATATATTTAGTGTTCGTCTTCAGTGATTTAATATGAGTAGATTGTGATGCAAATACTTGAAAGTGCCATTGGAGATTATTGGATTAATCCGCCTTACAGGGAGTATAGAGACAATATATTTTAACTAAATTATTCACATATATGTTATCTGTTCAATCTCTTTTTTTTTTTTTTTTTGTTGCCTATTAGATTTCTATCAGATATTTGTAGTTTATGTGATTCTGTGATTCTTAAATTTTTGATAACTTATTGACAACACGGCTGAGTGCCTTAACACATTTAGCCAAGTGTGTTAGTCATTTAAGTAAACAACTTACTAATGCCTTTTCATCGCGATTTAAACTGGCAAAGTTCCAATGTCTTTAATTTTGCACATCAGATGCACTGAGATTAAAATGAGACATACTTCCAACTTCTAGTATCTTGTGCATTTCAAAAATTAAAATTCCAAAAATATTATATGTTCTTATAATCATAATATCTTGTTACTTTCTAGTTATATAATAAGAGTATGGTATTTATGGCGAATATTCTATTATGCTTATCCATATACAATGCCAAACACTCATAAATATCATGAGTATTTTATGTCTCTGGCATAAAATAAAATTTATTTAAATTTATAATAAATAAATTGCCCTGTATATTGTTTATCAGTAATGTGTCTTACTAGTCCAAGACTCCTCTTTGTATTGGATATCTGTAATATAAAATTTTCTTGAGAAATGATTTTACATATATAATTATATATATGTAAAATATATATAAATTTTACATATATAATATAATTATATAATATTATTCCGTATTTCTTTGAAGAAGTAAAAATCGATTCAATAACAAGGACTCTGAAGAAAATATAATTTATGAAATATAAGAGCTTTATACTGACTATTTAATTCTAATTTATAACAACTTCATCTGAAAAATAGTTTTGAAACAGGTAGAAGTAATAGATTTTGGCAGAAGTAATAGAATCCTGTTTTGGAGATAAAGATATATTAGTAAATTTCCATAACTGTAACTGGTCAAATTTAAATATTTTTATTGTTTTATATTAAAAATTAACATTATATGTAAAATCAGAAATTTATCTTTCAGAAACTGTTTTGGGTTTGTTTTTAGAGTCATTAGGAGTTGAAACAGAGCAGTAGGCCATGAGTGAAAGGATGCTATGTTCATACATTTAAAACTTTCAATTGAATTTCTAAAAAACTGTATTTTTTTACATCACCATACGATAACTCTCATAACTGTTATAATAATTTTCAAAATATAATACATTTTTAACTCGATATTTTTAAGGAAGTGTATGCATTGAATAAAAAGGTTTTCGACATATTCCTTCAGAGATTAGTTATTGACATTTTTATCAAAAATCTCATTTTTTCTTATATTTTTCATTTCAACGACTCGATTAGCTGCCACTTAGTTGTAGTTTAAAATATCACCATTTTTTTTTTAGTTCAATTCATTAATGAAGAACGTATTTCTACACTGATGCAAGTAAAGGTGATATGTTTTACATATCCTCTTAAATGGACGCATACAACTCAAATAAATACACGAAGAGTGCTTACATCAAATCAAAACAAACCTTTTTTTTTTATCAATTTTTGTCAAATTTTAACAAAGAAATATTTCAATTTTCATATTGGTCAAATATTTTGTAACCTAATTTAACATTAGCATCCCAAACAATTTTCATCGACATTTTGTCCCTGAATGTATTCGATTTATTTTAAGTAAGATATCAATACTTGGGAAGAAGTGCTCGACTTTAACGTTACTACTTAATGTTTATTTCCACTTTAGACAGCAGAACAGAAAAGTTTTAAGAGGGTCAACAGAGTTGCGTGTCATAGGGGCTGAAGACAGTGAATCTCGCGTGTCACCAACACCCCTCTACCCCTTCCCTTTTGTGTAGTTATGGATACTCGCCTTTGAATGTGCTATGCTGCAGAAAGTATGAAATTATCCAGAGTGCATTCCAGAGAGGCTCGTACGCTAGAGCACCCTTTTGCTAATTATTAGAATTTGCGCAGAAATTATGGCTGCATCGGATATTTTTAGTGTTCGTCTTCAGTGATTTAATATGAGTAGATTGTGATGCAAGTATTTGAAAGTGCCATTGGAGATTATTGGATTAATCCGCTCTACAGGAGTATAGATACAGCATATTTTAATTAAATTTTTCATTCTTTTACCTGTTCAATGTGTTTTTTACTTTTATTGTTGTATATTAGATTTCGATCAGATATTTGTAGTTTATGTGGTTCTTAAAAACACATCACGTCGAAGAAAATTGATGTAATATTATTTGATAACATGTTGAAATTATACTTATGGAATAAGATGTTTTATTATTTCAATTGTGTTTGCAATTTTTTGAAATGTTTGTAACTTAAACTTTTTTTCAAAACATCTACAGGGTTATTCGAAATGAAGGATGATATTTAAAATTTTTGTTTACAATAAACGGATCCATAATGGGCCACATGTTACACATTAGTGGATAGAGGAAAGTCAAAAGTTATTTTATGCATTCAATGTGAACATTATTTGTAAAGTGGCAAAAGTCGAATTGGTACATCTACTATTTCTGTTTGAATAATAACTTAATAAGGAAGCGTCTGTTTATGCTACGTAAGACCATTGAGATGAGAAATGTTAATTAGGACAGGAGATATTCCAAATTTAAGAAAGTTTAAAAATAAATTTAAAATCTGAAAAAAATAACTACAGAGTTATTCAAGATGAAGCAGCAGATGTACCGATTGTACGTTTATCGCGTAACAAATGGTATTCATGTTGAAGGCATAAAACATCTTTCAACAATAAAATAACTCTCTCTTATTGTAGATTAATACGGAGATCCTTGGCCACCAGCTCTTCATTGTAAAATGTTGAAACATAGCGGTGGTCTCATGCCCTTTGAGTTAATAAGAAAAATGGATAATTAAATGCCCCTTTTTAAAAAAAAAAAGAATTATTTATTTAATAAAATTATAAAATGAAAAATAAAAAAAAATTTCAAAGGTGTAGATGTTAATGAAATCAGTTGCATGTAATAAAAAAAAAAAAACAGAATAAGCAAAGGTCAAATTAGGAGAAAAAAATAGCTTATGAGAAAAGCGAACTTTTTTATCTAGACAGTTGTAAGTAATAATAATAAAATAGCTTTGAACTTTTCTCTATCTATTTATGTGTTACACGTGGTCCATCGTTACCAGTTCATTGTAAATAAAAATTTTAAATCTTCTCCATTTTGAATAAAACTGTTTTAATTGGATGGCATTTTTGAAATCTGTCTGTTTAAAATTATAATTAAATTTTCTCCTAAATAATTTACTAAATTGGTCCATATACGTTACAATATCATTAACATGATTTATTTTTCTTTCTTTAGGTTATGATAACTTTCCTTTTCTAATGAACTGATGCAAGAAATACCATTCAGAAGACAACGATGCAATATATTATTGCGCTACTAATACCACAAAATTCATTGTTTTTAATCCTATAACATCTTCAGATGTTATAGAATTTGTATGTATCTGAATGTTTGAATTTGAATGTATCTGAATTTGTATGTCAATTTAGAGAAATCCTTTTTCTGAACAGCGAATGTAGTACGAAAAGGGCGAAGTGTGCTTGTGTGTTGCATAAGGTGTGGTGTAAGTCGTTGAAATGAATAATTGCGGAAATTAAAAGTCAAAGTTTCTTAAGTGCTTGAGAAAAGTATGAAAATGAATGTGCATAGGTTTTTATTGGATGCGTGTTTGCAATTTTTATTCACTTGATAAGATTATAATATAGAAGATCTACCTCCCCGTGGTGCACCTGGTAACACTTTTTAGTGGCTAAAAGATCTGCAATTTGCCATTATTGTTAGATTAATGAACTCTGTTTCAGCATGTTTTGTTGTATTTGTTGTATTATTTTGTTGTTGTTGTATGTTTTCTTTCGTTTGTTCTTTTTTTTTTGCTGTAACTGTTCATAATCTGTCATTGGAAATAAAAAAAAAAAGATTATAATATTTTTATAATACTCAAATTAAATATAATGATAATATTTCCTTTAAGATTTCATTTGATCTTATTATTGATAAGATTTCAATTAATAAGATTTTTTTAGCTTAATATTTTATGCACTGTACCTTTTCATAAGTTTTATTGTATTTAAATTTATTGTTGTGAAAAATTGTACATCAGTGACATGAAAAAGTAAGTTTTATTTCTACTTAACATTTCTACAATTTTTAAGTTGTTTTTTAAATTTGCTGAAAGTATCCGATAACATTAAATAATAAATGCATGATTTTGTGATTTAAACTTGTTATTTTATAACTAAAAATCTTTCTCACTTTCTAACTTTTTTCTTTTCAGTTCACTCAAAACGACGCTTAAATGAGGGAGATGCGTTATAGAAAGTCAAAAGTTAATTTTCAAACCAAATGAGCTTCAAGTTTATATAATAAAATGAAAAAGATAAAAATATTCAATATATTTTTTTAAAAAAAATATACAATGAAAATTTTTTTTTACCTTTTCATATGCATATTTTAAATTCATTAAAATGCAGATACATTGATTCTGAAAAATCGTTATGACATGAAAACTTTTTAGTGCTCAGATTATTCTAACAAATTTGGAAAATGCAGTTAAAAATCAATTAATGAGACGGGATTTTGAAAAAAAGTTATATCAGTAAATATTTAAGTGTAGAAAGAACCTTTAAAGCTGAAATTTATAAGCGAAAATAGAATAACATTTATTTACTGAACTTTTATGCAACATTTTTAATATTGAAAATTAAATATAAAAGAAATATCTTATAAATAAGGTTTTACCTTATTTATAAATAAAAAATAATAATAATATTGCTTCTGTAAAAATTACTTGCTTAAGATAAAAAAATCTATTGTAACTGATTTAATAGTTATCTTAAACCAATTTTTAATAATTCTTAAAAGAAGAAGCCTTAATCTATCATGCACCTGGTGCTTTTATAAAACTAAAACAAAATAATTGAATAGAAATAAGAAAAAGATAAAATGCATATAAAACTAGCACACTATTTCGCGGTAGTATTATATTTAATGGATTAAATTCTGTAGTTTCTATTGAAACGAAAATTAACGGACGAATTTTGTTTGGTAAAATCCATTTTTGATAAAATAATATCAGCAACTCACTATATTGTCTTTATTTAATAAAATACATAACTGAATAATGAAGGCAGAAATTTACTATCAAATTAATATGGGACAATAAAAATCTTCATACTTTTAAAAGTTAGTATATTAATCAAAATAAACACATACGCATATAATTTTGACAATTTAATACCTACAGAACCCGAAGATTCCGAAACTTCAACAACCTCCACAACCACTACAACAACTGCTGCTACGACAACGACAACAGAACCTACGACAACCACAACAGAACCCACAACAACGACAACGACAACCACAACCACAATGATTCCCACTACAACTACTACTACTACTACTACGACAGGTAAAGAATTAATTTTTGCCTACCTAATTAATTTAATGTCTGTAAAATGTATTTCAGCGCTGTAAAAGGTATCTTTGTTAAGCAAGTAAAGAATACTAGTAATTTAACCTGACCTATATAACCTGACAAATGATAATTAACAGTATTTATGATCATTTAAGCCTTTTTTAAACAACCTTTTTTTGTTTCTCGTTTTAAAAAATGTTTTCCTTATCATAATGGATGTTTCTTTTATTTTTAGTTTCTAAGTTTTCAAAAAGTAATTTTATGAAATTTAGTAAGTTATTAAAAGAAATGGAGAAAAAGATAATTGCAAAATAGATTTTTCAGAGATCTAATTACTAAGTTTAAATAAATTTTAGAAATATGCACAGTTTTGATGCTAGTTTTGTAAAATCTGTTTAAGACAACCTGACAAACAATAATTGACAGTATTTCACACCATTTAAACTTTTTTTAAAACACCGTCTGTTTTAGTAATATTTATTAATATATTTAATAAATATAATAATATATAATTATTATATTTATTAAATATATAAATATATTTATTTTCAGTATATCGTTGAAAATCAAACAATATTCAATATATCGGTAAATATATTTATTTTCAGTTAATCGTTGGTTTTTAACCATTTAACTTCTGCTGTAACCGCGGATGCCAAATATGAGCAAAGAACAACATTAACATTTTGCAAATGATTGCAATGATGATTATTGCTATAATCCTGATTTTTCAGACAAATTTATTAAACAAAAATTTCAGCTGCAATTAATATTTATTTCAAGAGATGCAGTTTCATATAGAGAACACATCAATTAGAAGTTATCCTTTCTCTGTCTTTTATGTGAGCATTTATTCGGCTTGTTATTGATTGACGGAGTTATAAATAACATCCTGAGAGGGTAGGAACTTGCTCAATTGGGGAAATATTTGAAGATCCATCTGATAGATTTGCAAATTCTAATTTGAAAGTTATATTATATAAATTTGAAAATTCCATATTTAATTTTTACATATATTTCAATAAAATTGACGAAACAGACAACCTTCGTATCTCCTAAATAAGAGCCAATTTCTATTTTTACTATTATTATTGTAGAAGCCCAAAATTAGTAAGATACGAATAAAAGAGAGATACGAGAAAATTTGTATGTTACGCAGTGTAGTTTGCAGATTTGAATGTTTCTGATGTACATCCTTTTAATCACAATCAGAACAATATTCACTTAGATTTGAATGATTTTGAACGCTCTATTTGCAGTGAATGCAAATAATCTTTATTTGCAAGCAAAATTTCTTTAAAAAGAGCATTGTCTAATGATAAATACAATTAATAAGCTTTTATACTTATTTATTTATTTTATCATTCTCTTCATAAAATCTTTTAGTATTCAAAGATTCATCATTGAAGAAAAATCAAACATAAACTTAATTCATACTATACCAAAATTTTGATTAAAAATTAATCATTTGAAATTCAAATTGGAATAAATGTTATTGGCCAATTTTACACAAATCCTATATATATATATTTTTAAAAGCTGATTGAAAACGCCGTAACTTTCTTTTAAATTGATGAGGATGCAAAGTAAGAGCAATTTTAAGCATAAATAATGTTGTTTGTCAAATAAAGAAAGGAAAGCCAAAATAAAATTTCGGAGACATTCAAAACAGAAATTCCGTCAAAACTGACTATCCAAAAGTAGGATAGTACCCATGATAAATTTTTCTATGTGGTAGTTAAAAACAATTATTACAGAAAATCCAACGACGACGACTACGACAGAACCAACAACTACAACGACTAGAAAGCCAACGACAACTACTACTGAACCTACAACAACAACAACGACCACTACAGAAAAATTACCACAACAACTGAAGCAAAAGAAGATACCACAACTACAACTACTACAACAACAACAACAGAAGTACCGACTACAACTACCACTACTAAAGGTATTGTATAACTTTTTTGATTCCTTAAAATAAAAATAAAAGTTAAAAATAAAAACAACGGCAAAACATTAAAATAATGAAATTACAATAATATAAATTATTATTTTTTCCCCACCATATATATCTTAGTTGAAAATCATTTAGTAAAATCCTTTTATGAAAATACAGCCACAATCGGGATAATTTTCTAATCATTTTTAAAATTTAATTTACTTTTGATATATTTTATTGATAAAATTTAGTATATATTTAACATCAATTCTTAAATAAAATCTTTTAAAGAATTTATGTTAAATATAAATAAAATTTTATTGAAAAATTATTTCAGTAAAATCTTTGGAAACATTATTTATTTTGTAAACATTTCTGAAGATGTTAAAAAATATTTTTATGAAAGTGTATTTAACATAATGTAAGGATTGATTTTGAATATGCAGTAGATGGAAACTTCTTTCCAAACAGTAATTGAAAACCAAAAATAATTATGACTATTTGATCAACATAACATGTAATTACGCATATTAATAAAGAATACACACATAAGATTAAATACTTTATTAATTGTTTAATTTTTTTTTCGTGCGTAATGTTGTACGTTTTTTCATGTTTTATTCAATTTCAAATTTACATTTTGAATGTAAAAAAAATACATTGACATTGCTTACGTTGACAAATATATTTACACACAATAAACCAACCAATAGCCAATTAGCCAATATGATTCCTATCAATAGTTTTGGGGTATTAATATTTTTTTATTTCTGTTTTCTGAATTTGAATTACATATTGTGGCACAGAAAAACATTTAATAATTAAATTAACATAATTTATCTTGCTGCAAAAAATCATATGTATTGTTAACAATAATTTTTTAAAAGGCTTTTTAATTTGCTGGACAAACTCCCCATTGGGAACCTTTTCCATGATATGATTCACAAAAATTCGATTCATAGAAAATATCTGATAAGAACATCGAAGTTGTTATTAATTAACGATTTTTAAAATGTACTGTGACTCCGTAATTCCAACTATTTGCTTTTGTTTAAATTTTAGCTCAAATGATTTTTCGAAATCTTCTTATAAGCTATCCCTGAAAAATAAGTATGACCTTTAGTGTCTGAAACTGCTTCTTATGTTTGGCATATGATATTATTAGTTTCTTCTTTCTGTAATAAAAAAAACAACAACAGAATTTGTGGCAGCTGGGTCTTGATCAGTTACCTAATGAGCTACCATGACTTCATTTTGATGCTTGATTTGTTAATTTAGTATTTGATTTGATGCACTATCTCATTTGATTTTCTGTTACCTTTTGTTTCTTAACTCTTTTCCTGGCGTGTAAGGTTTTATACACGTTCTTTTCATTTACTGTGAGGTATAAAAGCAATATTAAATACTACTATTATTTTAAATGTATATTAAAAGCTAAATAAAAGCAGAGACTGATTAAATAATAAAGACTTACATAGAAAGTAACATTTCATTTTCTTACGTTGGTTACAAGCATATATAATAAAATTATTATAAATAGCGCAAAAGTTAAACTAAAAATACAAAAAGTTATAAATTTTAATAAATTTTTTTTTTTGTTTTTAACGAAAAAAATCTAAATTTTTGTTGCCAACATAACTTTAAAAATCTTTAGAAGGAATAAAGTTAATTAGCATGCATGTTGCATTCGACATTTTTCAAAGGTCACAAACATGTGAATATTTCAAATAGCTATATATATATAATATAAATATATATATATTTATTTATATATATATATGGTGTGTGTGCTATGTATGCGCTGACATAAACAGAAGAATATCATCTGCCATATTCTCTACATAAAACTTAAAATATTACACATCCATGTGCACTTCATATTGCAGTTGTTGCCAGATTTAGAAGATTTCAAAAGTTGGACCATTTTTTAAAAATAGATTATACATAGAATTGAAAAACAGGTTGTAGTTATAGTTTATAAGAAAATTATTTTTTAAATTAAGGCTTTCATTTCCATGAAAGGATCCAATATTCAAATAACTTAAAATTTTTAATTAAAAATTAAAAATTACCTTTATTACCTTTTATTTTTAGTATTTATTTACTTTACTTTTAGTTACGTATTACGTTATATTATATAAATCAATAATATATAACCTCCCATATTAAGAATTTATTTCTTGAAATTGTAGATTAAAAAAACAAAAACATTTGTACAAATTTATTTATAATAGAAATATATTACAAAAGTTCTTATACTAAATCTATTGCATGAAATTCAACATTTTACTCGTCGTAGAAATGATGAAATATTTGATTTAATAAGTAAAAAAAAAAAAAAATAATACGAGGGTAACTCTGAAATATTTGAGACAGTGGCAGACGACAAACGCAGGAAAAAAAAAATATTCATTAAATTTGTTTGTAAATTTGAACTCTTTTATGGCCACAGATGATAATTTGTGGCAAAAATTGCAATTCAGCTGTCGTAGAATAAATTTTGAAAGAAGGGAAAATGGAATTGATGCGAGAGCATTATCGCGCTATGATTTTCTATGATTTTAAAGTGGGGTTAAATCAAGAAGAATTCTTTCGACGTCTACAACTAGCATATGGAGACGAAACTCCATCTCGTGCTACTGTATTTAGATGGTTTACAGAATTTCGTAGAGGTCGAAGTTCTCTGCTAAATCAAGAACACACAGGAAGACCTCCATCAGCTGTAGTTCCAGAAAATGTTAGTCGATGATAATCGCTGCACTTACCAAATGATACAAAAGAAACTTAACATTGGATCAGCAGCTATACATAGAATTATTCATGAAGAATTGCATATGGAAAAATTAATTTGTCGTTGGGTCCCCCAAATTTAACAGAACACCAAAAAAAAAAAAAAAAACGGAACGTGTCAGAATCTACAAAGAAACCATAAAATTACGAAACGATGGTGGACACCGCGTTATTTCTAAAAGTATAACTGGTGATGAAATTTACATACCGTTTTTTTGACGTGCCAGCACGACAAGAAAGTAAAGTATGGGTCTTTGGGTATGGGTTGGGCTCAAACCAACAATGGTGAAAAAGACAACGTGCAATGAAAATGTAATGTATGCCGTTTTCTTCAGAATTACGGGACTGGTCAAGACCATCAAGCTGGAGGGACAGAAGACAGTCACAGCTAACTGGTACACCACTAAGTGTCTTCCAGAAATTCTTCAAGAAGTGAATGTAAGAGGACTCTTGCTTCACCGTGATAATGCATCTCCTCATACGGCAAGATCGGCAATCGAATTTCTTAAACAAAAACACATCAAAGTGATAGAACATCCACCCTATTCCCCTGATCTTGCTATATGTGACTTTTGGCTTTTAAAAGTGTATTTTTCATCAATTCCAAGAAAAGGAGGGCGAGAAGCATTTAATGTTTGGAAAAATTGTCTGCAAAAGTGCATTGATGTTGGAGGGAACTACTTTGAACCTTCTTAAAATTTGGTAAGTTAAACTTGTACCATTTAGCCGTATCTCAAAAAATTTCAGAATGACCCTCATAAATACAGAAAAGTTGTTAATGATCATTCAAATTTTTCTAAGGAGAATAAAATTGTTTGCTTTGTCTAAGGTGAATCAACACAGCCTACTACAGTTACAACAGCAGTTGAACTGATTACAATTGAAATATTTCCAACAACAACTGAAGAGCCAATAAAAAGTGAAACTGCGTTTAAACTCGACAGTCATAAAATGCATTGCTTAATATTGTATCAAAAACATCTATACTGCAAACAAATTAATAATATCTAAATATTTTTAATTTATTTTTAATTGCAAGTTAAATTCTAATAAAAATTTTTCATTAAATAATGATTATTTTGCATAATAATATCTTGCATATTATTTTTAATTTCTCACATAATTTTCTTTTAGAACGTGGTAAAGTTTCAAAGGTTTAATTCTAACTTGATCAATATTTTATTATAGAACCCACAACTACTGAAAAATAGACACTACAACTACAACAACACAAACTCCCACAACTACTACCACCCAGAAACCAACGACTACTACGGAGAAAGCAACGACTACCACAACGGAGGAACCCACGACAACAACTACTACTACCCAGAAACCAACGACTACTACGGAAAAAGCGACGACTACCACAACGGAGGAACCTACGACAACAACAACGACTACCCAGAAACCAACGACTACTACGGAGAAAGCGACGACTACAACGACGGAAGAGCCCACGACAACAACTACTACTACACAGAAACCAACGACTACTACGGAGAAAGCGACGACTACCACAACGGAGGAGCCCACGACAACAACTACTGAATTTCCAACAACGACTACTACTACCGAAACTACAACTACAACTACAGAACCTTCGACCACAACCACAACAACAGAACCGACAACTACAACAACAGAACCAACAACCACAACAACAGAACCGACTACTACAACAACAGAACCGACAACTACAACAACAGAACCGACAACTACAACAACAGAACCAACAACTACAACAACAGAGCCGACAACCACAACCACAGAACCGACAACTACAACAACAGAACCAACAACTACAACTACAGCAGTTCCAACGACTACAACTGAAACAGTTCCAACAACTACTGAAGAACCCATAAAAGGTGAATCAGAGATTTTATATTCCTATTTTACAACTGGGTGCAATTTTTTTAAATTTTTATTGAGAATAATGAGTAGCTTTACAACTTCATTCATAAGTTTTAGAATAAGATTTTATTTATTTTTTTTAAATAAGTAGATTTTCTTTTAATAAATCTATAATAAATCAAAGTTTGCATTTGGTCCTAATTAAAAATTTTAAATAGCTGAAAAAAATCTTTTAAATGCAAACACAATTCACAGAAAATCTACAGCAGTTGTTTGTGAAACTACATGCTTAATATTCGCCATAAAAGAATTAAGAATATTCAAATTATATTTGAAATGTGATATTTCTTCGATAAGGTTTTACTTCGTTGTAAGCAATGTAAGTATTATCGTTGTGTAAGTATTAACATAATGTAAGGTAAGTATTAACATAATATAAGTATTATTGTGCCACATAATGTGTGACTCAATGATAATATTTGTGTATAAATCCATTCCTACCAAAAGCCAAAAAACACATATTCGTATTTGAGCACTGTTTGTCTCTTAGCCTTCCCTGAGATTACTTGAAAGTTAAATATAGAAGTTGTGTAGCTTTCAAATGACGACGTGGTTATTTGAAGTTTTATCGATTGTAATAAATTAGGTGATAGACTTCTTATTGCTTTAGCTAATGAAGGATGATTATAAAATGTAGGAGACTTGGAAGAATAAAGCTAGTGTAATATAGAATTTTTAAATTTTTTCATAAATGTTTCTGTTTCATTAGATGAAAAAAATATTAGAAATGGAAGATAATGCTGATGTCTTCATTCAAAATGTGTACGTAGAGCTAAATGAATTTTGTACCAAATGTTTAGTATTAATTTTGAAAATTGGTCCCAATTCTGCACCTTTAGCAATAATATACTTGAAATTTGTGTTATAAAAGTACTGATATCGTTGATGAATAATGAGAAAAATATTTATTCAAGAAATGAAGAATACATTTTATCTCTGGATGATATGAGCGTATGATAAAGCATGTGTATGTGTGTATGATACCTCGTTCTGCCGTTCGGTGCCACAGGTTTCGTGTTCGAGTCGCGGCATTGCCATGGACGTTTGTTGTGGTTCAGAATCAACAACGTTCCAATGTTCTATAGTCATGTTAGGCCATATATAGACATATTAGAATAGTCTTGTAAAAGAAACCATCTCCTGTCTCGAAATCTGCCAGCAAACGGACGGCCTTGGCCCACCATGGCCTGTAGTACCAGGGAATTAGTTAGTTATGTATATAATATGAGTGTTTGATAAAGCATGAGATGTTTTTCTAAATAAGGAGGTATTTTAACCCAGTACATTATAACAATAAACTTTCCTACCAAAAGGTAGTTAAATTTGAAATCTTTTCGACTTTCTTATTTACAGAAGAGAAAATATTCTGGCATTCAATGAAAATGGTTTTAAATGAATTATTGTCAAAAGCGAGGTATTGAGATTCGAAGATAAGTGCCACTAAAATAACTAAACCATCGTTTTGAAAATAAATAATGACTTAGAAACTGAACGCTTTTTGCAAACGATTTAATAAAATTATGAAAAATTTTGCATTATTCATCTTTTTATAGTGAGCATTAAAATTTTTAAAAATGATTAATGCTGATGATAAAATAATTAATTAAATTGATGGTAAAAATAGTCAAGATATCATAGCCTATGTTGAACAACAAAACTCTGAAGCATATGCCTAAAACTAATTTCAATTGAGTGCAATTTATTTTACAATGCAATATGTACTCCTTTTTCCTGTAGGCGGCCTGGTGGCCAATTGGCTAGCGCTCTGGCCTTTGGTATACCAGGCTTCAGGTTCGAATCCTGGCGGTGGCATGGATGTTTGTGAGTGGTTCGGAATCCACGTTAAACTGTAGGTCCCGGTCTGTTTAGCCCAAAGTGTGCATAAGATGACCGTAGAGCGACGAACCAAACCAAACCAAACCTTTTTCCTATATAACGCTCATTAACAAAATGACCAGTCCCTTACAAATGAATGGCAGAGTGACCACGAAAGTGACCAAAAATCATGTCACTCCTAACAATGGACAGTGACTATTGTAAAAGTCGCGTGAAATACACTCATGTCCATAAATTAAGGATAATTCAGAATCACACAGAAATCGAACTCTAAAATAAAAATTTCACCTACAGAATTATCACACACATCTTGAAGAAGAATATGCAAATTACAGGAAACCACCAGATGGCGCGGATAGTACATCACAATGACGAGAGGGTAAGAAAGGGGTATATAAGGAATGGTGGCAAAGAAGTAAAATTGTTCACAAGCGCTTTAAAAGCCTTTCAGTGCAATAACCGCATAGTTATGGCACAAAGGAAGCATTTGGATGATTTTTTACGTGGTAGAATTATCGGACGACTGGAATGTGGACGTACCCAGCTGGAAGTATCCGAGGAACTTGGAATCGCCCAGAATGTCATCTCCAGGCTTTGGCAACGATTCCAAGATGATGGTAATGTGAGTAGATGTTACAGCACAGGTCGCCCCCGAGTTACAACGCCGAATGAGGACCGGTATTTAACAGTTACTGCCAAAAGAAACAGATGGAGCACAGCATCAGACCTGTCTCGTCAGATCTCTTCAGCTACCGGTACGACAGTTTCAAGGCAGACCGTGTACAGACTCTTAGGGCACATTGGTCTATATGCTCGTAGGCCTGTCAGATGTGTTCCACTTACCGCAACTCACTGTCGCCTGCGATTAACCTGGAGTAGAGAGCATGCATAGTGGACACCGCAACAGTGGTCTGGTGTGATGTTTTCCGACGAGTCAGGTTTAGTTTGCAGTCTGATTCTCGCCGGACTTTCATATGGAGAGCGCCAGGTACCCGTTACCACCAAGAGAACACCATTGAACGACATCGTCACGGTGGTGCAGGATGGCTTGTTTGTGGAGGAATTATTCTTGGTTCCAGAACTGACATGCATGTTCAGAGTGTAACGATGACAGGCAGCCACATCTATCGGGATGTCATTCTGGAACAACATGTACGTTTGTTTCGGGGCACCATGGGTGCTGAATTTCTGTTTATGGATGACAACGCCCGTCCTCACCGTGCAAACATTGTAGACGAATGCCTTCAATTGGAGGATATCACCCGTGTGGATTGACCAGCATACTCACCGGACTTCAATAGAGCATGTGTGGCCGATGAATTGCAGCCCGTCAACCCCTTCTCACCTGTCAACCGGAACTTCGAAGTGCATTGCTTGATGAGTGGTGTAATATTCCCCAAGATCAGATTGATAATTTG
The DNA here is from genome assembly GCA_021605095.1 of Caerostris extrusa. NCBI lineage: Eukaryota > Metazoa > Arthropoda > Arachnida > Araneae > Araneidae > Caerostris > Caerostris extrusa. The sequence goes on along the minus strand of BPLR01015040.1, from coordinate 14,211 downwards.
ATACTCAGCATGCCTAGACATTGTAAGGCCTGTATTGCATCGTCCGGGAGACATACTCCATATTAACCATCATACTAACCATGTTATATTGTTTTTTGTAAATAGGTTCTTTTTTAAATTTGCTCCAGGGTGTAAAAATCGCAATTTTTATTAATTATGTCAAACATATAGCATCTTTTTGCTCTTTACCTTTTGTTTAATAAATAGACTTTACAAACACATCTTTTTTTTACATCTTTAAATTTTAATAGTTTGTTCATTGAACTTCAGATTTAAAAATAAATATACTTTTAGATATTTTTGCTTTCGTTTAGAAAACTGTTTTTTTTTTTATGTTAATAATAACAGTATTTGTTCTGCCTTTGATTGCCTTATGCATGCATTGTTATTAGAAATAAAAAAAAGTTCCTTTAAGACGAGGGTTCTCAAACTTTTTGAAGTTGGAGCACATTCAAAAATTCTACAAATTATTGTAAGCTAACTATATACAAATTTCTGTTATAATATTTAAATCAAGGATTACAGAAAATAGTAATACGATTGAAAAATAAAATGAAACTCATCCCAAGTTTATTCACTATTGTGTTTATGAGAAATATGAATCTGATGTGTCCTAGCGTCTTCTTCAATGTTTGGGCATAAATTTGAAAAAACAAACTCTCATTTCTACGCCAATATATTGAATATTTCTTTTCTTTTTACATTTAATTGTGGTGAGGGTAGAAATCCTAATTCACATACAAATGACATTGAAAACTGTAGTAAAATGCTCAAAGTTTTTAAGATCTAGGCACCCATTCTACTTTTATGGGAATTCCAAAGGTTCAAAGGACAATTTCTTATGTTTAATCCTCAATCTACGATCAATGGATGCAACTACTAGTTATTCTTCAATTAATGTTAGATGATCAAATTCACAGAATACTACTTAAAGACACCGGTGTCTCATAGACTGCAATGGAATTTTTTTAACATTGAAAATTACATAGACGTTAATGCTTCTGGTAGACAACCATGGAAGTTTCCTAGAAGTGTTCTAGTTTCTCGAAAACATTCCTTGCAGCATTATCGCTGTTTGACCTTTTTTTTATGTGAACACAAGAAGAAGAAAAAGTAATCAGAAGGTTTATTGTTTCTAATAAAATCTTTCTTTAAACAGGAAAACTGACAACAAAAAAAGAGTAATTATATTTATTATTATATGACACATTTTTCTATGGAATACCACAGGTCACACTTGGAAAACTTCTAGGGCGAGCCCTTTGAGAATCACTGCTTAAAGAATTTGTATATGGTTCAAATTAGGATTAAGCATTTGATATTTGTTTTACAAAATTCAGAGTTTTGTTCAAATTAAGACGAAAATAAATACCACATCTTGATGAAAATAAAATTTGGAACATTCATTTTTTTTTAATTGAAAAATTTGAAATCCTATGAACAAAAATGTGGAATAATACACTAAATAATACATAAAAATGAATATTATATCATTATTTAACATATCAGATTCTATTTTAGGTAACGATATCGAAAATGTATCAAAGATAAGAATTCTAATATTTTGATTTTTCGGCATTTTATTTATCATTTTTTTTTTAATAATATGTATTACTTATTGAATTTTATGTACTGATGAAAGCCCAACTCATTGTTGTGAGGAGTTACGTTAAATAAATGAAATTTGAGAGGCTTGTTTGTACGATTGTTTACAAATAAGTCAAATTTGTTTTGCTTCTGTCTCTTTCTTTGCCTGAACTTCATTATCCTTGATTTATGGACATGAGTGTATAAGAACACATGAAGATTGTGTTGGTTCTAAACTGGCAATCCTGATGCGCAATCATTCCTGATGCGCGCAATCCTGATGCGAGACCTGCTTTTAAAAAAAGTTTGATATCTTTGGTTACGAATAATCTTCATGGAGTGAATACGAAATGGTGTCCTGTTACCTGGCGTAATATTGTAGCGTTTGTTACTTCGTATTGTAGCTTTTTGCTAGTTGTTACTTCTTTTGCTCTGATCAAAGAAAGTTATTATCAACCTCTATATTATATAATTAAGCAAGTTATAGTCATTCAATATCGAGTTGGGCTCTTTGCATTATTAACTAAGTACATTATTTAGTAGACTGTTTGTGTTTCAAAAACTTGTCTCCTTCCAGGCATTTTCTACAATCAGACGAGTGACTACTACTACCCCAACATGGTCCTCAACGGAAGCACTGTGGAGGATTCGTCAGACATGGACATCAGCAATGGGCCGCTGGGCTTCGGGTGGGCGGTGGACTTCAACACCAACTCCAATGAATCCACGAGCCAATGTTTGAGGATGAGCGTGGTGGCTAAAAGCAGCGAGGACGAGGAATGTTTCGAAAACCCGGACAAGTGCGGGAAGGGGAATATCCTTAAGCATCTGGATCAAGGTCACCTTCTTTAGACATGACGACAAGAAGAGATACATTTTCAGTACAGGTGAGCTGCCTGACTGCTTCTTTTAAAAAAGTAAAAATTTAGAAAATGTCTTATGCACTGAAGCACTTAGTCACATGATTGCTTTTAATACTATGTCATTGAAATTATTGCAATTTTATTATACCAATTTTCTTTAGGATCGCTCTTAATTTGAATTAAGCGTAGAAATAAACCAATTAAAAATATCAAGATTGCTGAAAAACAGACTTGAATTATTAAAATTGATTAGATTTGGAAATTGTATGTTTGGTTTCATTATTCTTTGTGGGTAAACTTAAGCGACTTTATTGTGAGATTTAAAAAAGCAGATTGTAATGCATATAAAAAGGTACGGTCATTTTAATTTTACAATGAAGTAAAAATATTACTTTATGTTTGGATCGGAGTGACGATGACGCTGTTGGCAGGTATGATTGAACCATGGTAGGTTAAAACCGCAAGAAGGCAATGGTCGATCAAGAAAGACGACAGAATGCGAGAGCAGATTGAGTTCACTGCACCGTATTTGACATTGTCAATTATATGACATATCCCATGACCTCAGTGTCGATTGATAAGCTACATAGAGAATGGGATCTCGCCAAACATTGCATCAGCACTTCACTTGAATTTCACTGATATTTATATATTTAATTATGCTTGCAATAGGAAAAGAAATATTTGTTAGTTACCATTTTATTTCAATGCAAAAACATCCTTTTTCAGCTTACTATCATAAATATGTAAATAAATTAATTAATCGTGTACTAATATACATAATATAATATTAAAAGGAATCGAATAAAAAAAAACCCTTCAAATTTACTAAGATTTTAAATGATATAAAAGAGTTTGGTTAATAATACTATCGGCCCATGCTGCTGGAGAAGAAATGTTTGCTAAGTATTGCTTTATGAGGAATTGATTGGCGAGTGTGTTTGCTTGAGGGATGTGTCTCGAAAAAAAAAATGATAACTTACAGATAAATACTAAAACTTAGTAAAGGTGATGTAAATGACTAATACTTAATAAAAGTGATGTAAAATGACTATTACTTAGTAAAAGTGATGTAAATGACTAATACTTAGTAAAAGTGATGTAAATGACTAATATTTAATAAAAGTGAGGTGGCTTACTAAAATTTCATGAAAGTGATGTAATTTACAAAATTCACTTCATCCTGAAATTTTAAAGGGCTTACAGTTTTACAACTTGAAGTTTTAGGTTGGAAAGGAACTTCCTCCAAAAAGCAATCACATGATTCGAACAACGTTTATATGTACTCCCTTGCACAGCGTTTTGACTAACCAAATCAGGATAGTAATAATTTCAGTGAGATTCAATACATAAAATACTGAAAAATAAAATATAATAAATATTTTAATAAATAAATTTATGTCAAATACTGAAATCGAACTCCCTCATACAAAATATGACAGTTTAAAACAGCAGCTCTCAAGAAGTTAAATAAAGAGTCTCATAGGGAGATGAAAAATCTTCTCTCGAGCCATTTTGGAGACATTCCAATGTGTTTCAAGCGGATAAATCTTTTCCTCCACAGAATTTTCTGAAACAATAAAAAGCCTTTTGTTTAAGAGATTATTTTTTTTCTTTCCCTTGCTTTAAAAAAAATAGAAAAAAAATTGCATTATTCATTTTCTGTTTCATTTTTCCTACAATGATGTTGACAGGTGATTATTTTTATGTAGTAATTTCAAGTTTTATACTCATGAAAATTAGTGTTTTGCATTTAAAGATGTCTTGGTTACCGGAAATGTTAGTAATTTTTATTCAGTTAGAGTTTTGCTAACTGAATTAGGGATATAACCATAAATGGATTCATCATTATGTAAAAGTTGTTTTGTGTATGAAATTCAGAAAAGTCGCTATATTTAAATTTGGTTTCTTTGAGGTAAATCAGTGGAAGTTATGGGAAAATATTTATAATGTGCCTCTATCTCGTTAAATTGCAGATATATAACATAATAATAAAACACCGCAGGGCAGATCTTTTATACTTAAATATGTTATTGGCGGCCTGATGGCCAATTGGCTAGCGTTCTAGCCTTTAATACCACGGGCTTCAGGTTCGTTTGCTGGCGGAGGCATGGATGTTTATCAGTGGTTTGGAATCCACGTTAAACTGTAGGTCCCGGTCTTATAAGCCCAAAGTGTGCACAAAATGACTGTAGAGTGACAAACAAAACCAAATTAAATATATTATATGTGTTATCATTATGAAAACTAATAATCTATTTTAATAAAAAAGTTCTAAGAAAATAATGGTAAGTAATATTTATTTACATTTGCAAAATAATTAAATAACAGATTTTTTACTTACTTTCTGGAGTGCCAAGAAATAGTCCGATCATCGGTTGTAGGGAAAGTAACAATCCTGTTTAAAGACGAAAACGGAGGAATCGGTTATTTCTTAAAGTTGCTAGTCAGAGAGACCTGGAGAAAAGCAATTTTGGAAGAAAACAGTTCAATAGTTATTTTGGAATTTTCTTAATCTAATCTCTCTTAATGTGTAAAAATTTAAATGATTTTTATAGCGATTAAATTCCATCCCTCTATACCTTTTACCCACTATTACGCAGCTGTGTTTGAATCCTTCCGATTTGGCCACTTGCCAATTTTCCACACAATCGGTCGTCGGACTATATTTATATGGTAGCGGGCACTTGAAGAGTCACCATGGTTAAAAATCAACTACGATTAATCTGAGGAAAAATAAAGAAAACGATGATAAAAAATAAATGATGCTTTATTTTCCGATAGTAGTAATATAATAAAGCCAGTTGGAAAAATGTCATCTACACGTCATCACTTATCTCACTTGACTTAGTTTAATATATGCGATGATAGCTGGGTGATATTTGGCTGCAATCTCAACTGTTGGCGCGAAAGAAGAAAAATATCTACTATACTACAATGATTTTCAAACTAAATGGTTTCTTTTTTTTTTTTTTTCTATAAATGATTGCAAATCTAATTTTTCTAAATATTCGGCATTTATATTCCCTAAAAATGATTAAAAAATAAAATATGCATTTATATGAACTTTTTGCACTGCTTTATTATATTTCATATTGTGTTGCTTGTATCTATGCATTTTCAGTAAGCCCATATTTAAGTAATTTTAAGAATTTCAGCCATTTTTGAAATGTTAGAATCGCTTGCATTTTCTTAATAAATGAGCACAGGGAAAAGAAGCCAAGCCGCGCTACAGCACCAACTCTAATACAAAAAGACGGAAACTGTTTGCCCCAACTTTCTAATCCTTTAGAAAAGGGGGACGAGCTCTGTTTTATTACTACCCTATGTTTATAATCAAAGATATTTCAGAACAGTGACATATTTGGTTGTAGGTGCCAACGACGAAGGAGGTCCGGGCGTCTCTCTGTATTTCAAAGGCATCTACCTTTTCGTTGCGGTCTCCACTGGAAAACAGCTGTGGAAACTGGAGGTTCCCGGTCCGATCAACAACAACACTTGGAAAGAAATAGGAATCCGATGGTCCAAGGACAATGGCCTCGATGTAAGTTCCCGCCAAATATAGTTAACCGCTCACGGAAATGAATGTAAAAAGCAATTAAATATAGAGTAAGAGATCTTTATTCCGATATTCGATGGTCCGACACTTTCTATAATGGGGCATCTTTAAAGCCATTTGCTTTATAAATTTTTCGGGTGGATGTTGATCTTGATCAACACATACAGCGCAGCTTGCATTATCGACCAGTGTTTATCGCAACTAGCAGTTTTCATTTCAGTACAGCGTAAAACTCATAAAACTGCAGATCTTATACATTTGTGTTTAAATAGCAAAGATGTTTTGAAGAAATTCCAATTACTTTACCAAGATGATATCAGATACTTTTTTTAAACAGCAACCCTCCTGTGTATATTTTTCTTGAATAGCTTGTCATAACTTGTTTTTATTATGATTGATCTGTATTCATTTTTCTTTGTGCTGTATTTTTTTTTATCCATAGAAGAATATTCAATTAAATAAATGTTCAAAGTATGAATTTTTATTCTGTATTTGCTAGAATGATGAAATACTTTTCCGGATATTTAAATCGTTTGCACAGGTTCAAAATGTGCATAAATAGCATTCGATATGTATATGTCTTAATCGTTTAAATTCTTATCTAGAGCGATTTATTTTTGGTATCTCTGGTATCAATAGCAGTCAGGTAAAATTGCTCAGTCATCAGAGCAGTGGTCCTGAACGTGCTGTATTAAAGAATGCCTACTGTAATCAGAATTATTGAAGCATATTGGATGACAGAGCTTAAATATATCATAAAAGTCAAACATATACCACCAAACCAAACTAAACCAAAACTAACTTACTGATGATCGAAATGTATAAGAAATGGCAAGTCTCTCACTAGGTGGCTCATATATATACATATCAATCTGGGAAATAATTGGTCATATTATTCCAAATGGAAAACCATTTTTTACACTGTACTTGAAAGAATTTTGGCACAATTTTAACAGTATTAAGATGCATTTCTAACTTTTTAGAAATTTATGCATTTTACAATGATAATTAAAGCATTTTGGCATAATATTTGAAAGTATTTTGGCATAATATTTGAAAGCATTTTGGCATAATATATGAAAGCATTTTGGAATAATATTTGAAAGTATTTTGGCATAATGTTTGATGCATTTGATGCATTTTTCAGAAGCATTGTGATACATTTTTTTGAAACATTTTAAAAAACATAATGATATATTTTTTGAACAGTTTAACAAACTTTTCGAAATCACTGTGATGCATTTTTTTAAAGACTTCTATCACATTTTATAAGCAGTTTAACACAGTTTTAGCCTTTACAGGCTTAAGTGCATAATATTACAAGAATAGTGCTTTAGAACATATAATGATAAAACTTCAAAAATACCTCAAATACACATATAATTAGGATCACTATGAATAAAACACATTTAAGAAGTACTTTATTCATCTTAATTATACTGAAAACTAATCATCAAAATTATTATAAACACCAAAGTTGAATTACAGTTTTGAAAGTATAAAGATCGAAATATTATTTGGTGCAATGCCAAAATTTCGAAGATTGTTCGTTATGTTGTCTAATTGCCTGTAAAATTCTCACATTTTGCTTGAAAACTAAAAGTAGTGGATATCATAAGAACCAAGTATAAAAAGGCTTCTCAAAGAGATCATAATGTGGAGAATGATAATAAGAAAATCAAGTTCTGCTTCTATAACACCATTTCAGTAAAGTATGCTTATACAAATTCTGTTAAAAATGTGGATATACATTTTTTAAATTTTTTTTTATCTTTCCTTTTAACATAAGGTGGTTTTAATATTTTATTTTGGCCTCAAAATATAAATGTCTTCACGAGTTACTAGAATTAATAGTTTCAAATGCAACTAAGCTGTTTTAATTTTTCAATAAAATGTACATTCACAGGCATTGAGATAAGATACTGAATCACAATTCGTAATTACTTTCTTTAAAAACTATTTTCTTTTGCTGTAGAATCTTTTAAGCCTGATGATGCCTTTACAATGAAAGCACCCATTTTGACAGGTACCGCTATTGCTTGATAACAGTGAAATTTGAAACGAACACTTTTCCAACATTTCTTCTTTAAATCTATTCCGAAAATTTTTCAATCTATGCTTTAACCTGCCCTTGATAATCATAGGAACTTTCTGTCCACAAGTTGAATTTAAAAATAAATTCTCTCAGTTCAAATTCTATTGAATTCCTGTTATACTCATTACTGTAACTTATAATCAGATTACTGTGTATTACAGAATAAAAGCCGATCCATGTATATAAGCCAATAATGCGTTTTCTCTTCAAAGAATTGAACTAAAGTTCAAAACTCGTATAAAAACTGAAATAAAAAAAAAGATTTTGTGTATGAAGAGGGTATTAGTACGGAAAGCATTGAAAGCGATGATGATATGTATCCACACATCTCAATAAGTGAATTGTTGAAATATCCAGAAACTCGGGTTTTGACACTGATTTAAAGGATTTATATAACTTGTTTATTTTTATTTTTGCATAAACGTTGCATTCAAAACACCCCAAAAAATAAGTTGAAAGATTAAAGGTAATTGTCCTTTTCCGTTGTCATTTTTATGCGCTAATTGCTTAGGTATTCTGTAGTTACTTGTTTAAGTTTTGGAATTTTTCCATTAATCTGGTGCACATTTCGCCAATATCAAATTTTTCGTCTTGAGATGAGGCAAAACGATGAGCAGCTTCAAAAGTAAAGCAACTCATTTTTTTATAAAAAAAACTCTATATTAAATGGAATACTTCATTCCATAAACTAAAGAAATAAAAATTTGATATGTTTAGCGATATTTACTACCCGGCTAACGGTATAATATCATGTTTTTTGTGAGATAATCAGTATGTAAGCCGAACCCCATAGTTAAGCTTTAGAAAAGTTCTAAAAAGTCTAGGCTTATACACAGATATATACGGGGAGCTTTTAAATTACCATTGTAAATAAATATAATTAATATATCACGGTAAATCTTATAAATACGATGATTATGCATAATCACCAGCAACATATAATTGTGATTATGCGTTATCAACTTTGATTAATCCGTTGATTATGCATAATCACCGGTTAATCACATTCATCGTAACGAATACATTTCTTTCCACAGATGTTTGTGATGGGTGAACTGGTGGGGCGCGTGAGCTACCCGACCCTGTGGACCCTGCCGTCACTCGGGAATATCCCGTGGAATTGACTGTCGGCTGCCAGAACAAAGGCGAAGAGGAATACAGCCATTTTGCTTACGGAGAATTTGACGAACTCACGATATGGATGCGGGCTTTGAACGACAATGTGACGAAACAATACTTCCTTGGAGGTCACGGTGAGAAAAAAATATGCTTTTTTAATTTAAGAATTACATCCCTTCACATAATGTTTTTTAGAAGGCAGCGGGGATTCAAACAATGGCAATAGATGTACCAGATATAGAGTTTGTAAATTAGTTTACGAAAAACTCATCTTAGTTAAGGGATAGAATCATAATTTCTGTTGTTTCATATTTATAACTAATTCCTTAAATTGAAAAATATACAAAATTTTACAAATAACATAGGATGGAGATAAAACATTTCTCCAGAAAGATTGAGCAGAGGTGATTATAAACGAAGTAGATTGTTTTGGTTTGTTGTTCTACAGTCATGTGTGTACTTTAGGCAAATTAGACCCGGACCTACTACTACTTAACGTGGATTCCGAACCACCACTACTACACCACACCACATCACATCCCTGTGTCCAGAGCTGAGCTGCCCCTTTACAGTTTAGGAATGATGTGGGTGAAAAGAAGTCTGATTAGGCTTTGTGACGCTCTACGGTCATATGCTATCGTGACCTACGACTTAAAATGGAACCACTACAAACAGCCATGGTATCGCCAGGATTCAGACCCGAAACCTGTGGTACCGAGCTCCAGAGCTCTAGCAACTCCACCATCAGATCCCGAACCACTACTACTACTACACCACACCACATCCCATAAAACCGCCGGGATTCGAATCGGAAGCCTGCCATCAGGCCGCCAAACAATGCAGAAGTGGAACACAATTGAATATAACAGAGCACGCATCTGGTTTGCCAGTTTTAGACAAACATAACCCTCACGTGATCATACACTTCCCATTACTTTTACTTTGTAGTTTACCATGTGCTTGATAGCTTGTTGATTTTCGCGACAATCTTGACTGTTGACTATTCTATGTTGTTGGCGCGTAGGGATCTATGAGCATATAACGATTTTCAAAAAGAAATGGTTCATTTCTGTTTTGTATTAAATATTTTTAAAGAAAAAGCAATTTCCTATGACTATTTACACATCTAATTAGGTTGTTGTCAATGAAGCACTGAAATTGAATGTTTATCTTTCAGATTTCAAATATATTGCAAAAAAAATAAAATCCACGGAAAAGCAGAAAAAACCAACCCATCTACTTTTGTTTAAAAACAAAAAGCAATAAATATTACATTTGTTGGAGTAATAAATATAAAATAAATGTAACTCTGTGATGTTGTCGGTTGTGCAACTGGGTGTGGTTGGGTTGAGATACAAGTTTGAAAACACACAACTTTATTTACACGCTCACAAATATCACATACACCCAATTAACTACAAACAATGTTTAATACAGTTAAGGACATATGATAAAATATTCCACTTCTAAACCAATAATAAAGATACTCAGATACACATTAGATGTGCAAAATATACTGCCTCTCCGGATGAGAGTCTGTAGGGCCAACTTATACCCAGATTGCATTAAATATATATCCTCTGGGTGAGAGCCTGTAAACTAAATGTTTGTCAACAGAAGCGCGTGACTACGGTGTGCTAAACGTTTCTCAGCGGCCGCGCTTTTTGCGCCGTACTTCTTCTCGGGTGAGAGTCTCGGGGCCTACTAACCATTTCTCCTGAACGCCACGGAGGGCGCTCTTGCAATGCAGAGGAAGAAGCACGATTACAACTCCCATTAAATAAATTTTTATTCTATTGTATTTTTAGACCATTTTTGTCCCATTATGTAGTGATACTGTGAAATCACGATTTTTAAATATTCATTTAAATAAATTTAAAATTAAATATTGTAAAACGCATTTAAATTTTTGCTGCAAATTTTATTTAATAAAATTTAAATAAGTGATTCCCTTGCAAGGGTTAGGAGAATCAGCTGATATATGATATGTATATAATAAGGGTAATTTAAACAAAAGAAATTTAAATGATTTTTAATAAAAATCACTATTACTGACATCACTAATACTTTTCTACTAATATTGATAACATCTATTATAATTTATAATATTATTAGATAATTATATAATAATTAGACTGATGTTGCTGATTCTAAAATTATTTTCATTTATGTTGAATGCTACTATGGATAAAATGCAGATCCTAATTCAAGTGAGTATTATATTTTTTTTACCTCTATTAATTTAACTTAATGTTTATTCATTATTAATTATTTTGAATAAATTTGAAAATAACAAATTAAAATTTTTGCAGGTAGTGTAAAGGAAATTTTAAAATTTGATAGTTAACTTTTAGGTGATTATTCTATTGCAAACAATTAATATTAACTGTGTACAAAATGTGAATCCTTCCTTTATTATTTGTTCACTTCATTCCGTTCTCTAAAAGTGAATTTCAATTAACGATAATTTTGTGTATATTTATAGTAATAGTAATTTGTCTTCTAATATAAAATATGATAACATTTTCTAAAAAAAAAATGGTAAAAGTGTTTTTGTAATATAATATTCGTAGTATTGTTATAAAGTTATAAAAAAGAACTATTGCTACACCATGTAACTTAGCTTTGACATATCTTTTAGCATTAACGGTATAAAAAATGCAGATCTACGAATTATACTTCTCAATAAATTACTGCTAGAGTTATAAAGCAGAAAATGTAATTAAAGCGAGAAAACATTTTTAACTAATTGACAGCAATTAAGAATTTTTCGAGATATTTTCTACTTAACGACAAAAAAAAAAAAAAAAATGATAGAAACATGAAATATCTAATTGTTAAAATAATAAAAAGGCACATTTAAATAAAGAAATTACATCTTAATTTACATCAAGTATACTAACATGGCCTTCGACATGCTTGGGTTTCATGGAAAAAATATATTATGCCATAAATTATTCTGCTCTCGCTGATAACCGAAAAACGTGTGATATAATGGTACATGCGATTGAGCTGATGAAAATAAAAGTTGGAGGTGCTCAGCTATGAACTCGCTATTTGAGAAGAATTCACGCAGAAGAAAGCGAAATTGCACCGTTAACGTTAAGAAATATCAAAGCTAAGGGACATGGTGTAGTAATAGTTCTTATTTATAACTTTATAACAATACTACGAATAATATACAACGAATGTCTGCAATTAAATAGTGCCATTTTTTAAGAATTCTCTTTGCTGTAATAATTTTGTGATATTTTCTATACACTATTGAAGAAAAGTTTAAAAAAAAACTTTTGGATTGCTATTTGCACTTAATAAAAAGTACTTAAGTATCGTACTGTATAAGTTCTGCTCAAAATTAAACGTCGAAATCTTAGTTTTTCACAGAATTAATGCAGAATAATGAAACAATTAAGGGTTTCTCAATATTTTTATGAATGTTTTCGGTTGAAGTATTATAAATGGATGCGAAAAACATTTATTTTTAAACTGCATTACTTTTCAACTGTATATTTTGAACTGGCAGATTCTAAAGTACATCAGAAAATAAACACATTTATAAAGCTATATATTTCGCATTTGGTTGGATCGAAGATTTACATTGTTTCGATTTCAATGTATATTTGAACATTTACCTGAATATTTATTAACTATAAAAAGAACCCCAGCTACTTTGTAAATTCTATTATTGCAGCTTGTGATGTTGAAACACATCCATTACGCTGTGAAACGAATATGAAGAAAATCATGGACAATATGGTGAGTGCAATTATTTCCTTTCAAGTAATTAAATATTGGTACTGAATTAACTATAATAAAACGCAACATGAATTGTTTCAGAAATTTGTATGCATAGCCCAATTTCTCTAATAATTAAAAATTGTCTAAAACATTAATTCTCTAATGCATAGTTTGGTTTGTCGCTCTACGGTCATCTTATGCACACAACGGCTAAACAGACCGGGACCTACACTTTAAAGTGGATTCCGAACCACTCACATACTACCGCCATGATTCGGAGCTTCAAGCCTGTGGGTACCAATGGCCAGAGCTCTAGCCATCAGGCCGCCTCTAAAACATAAGCAAAGAGCTCCATATGAAGATTGAATTCACCAATTCCGCATTTCTCACATGAACTATTTTTTTTTATAATTACCTCGCTACCCATTACGCTACTGGAACATTTAGACAGATATTTAAAAAACTGTAGTTTACCTAGTAATTGCTTGTAACAAAAATATTTAATATATAAAGTTCGTATGAAACATGGGACGATTTCATCACTTCAAAAGAACTTAAAAAAAAAAAAAAAAAAATAGAATTTGAAGACTTAACTCACTGGCTCAACATTTCATTCAAGTACAGATCTATGAGCATTCAGCATTAAATCAACTATACCACTCGTGGCATTTTCATGTTTTTATGAACGGTAGTATATCCAGCAGAGGAGTTTTTAGTAAAAGTATTAAAATTGAAAAACTTATATGAAAAGTAGAATAACATCTCAAGATCTTCGCAAATAAAAATAACACCTGACTTTCCACAGCTTAGGATGGAATTTATAACCTCGATATTTCACGCAAGCACTGATCTACAAGTACCGTGTGATAATCATTTTCACATCTGGAGAGATTTTAGATATTTTTACAAAACGGAATGTACACAGCATAATATGTAATTACATTTTTACAATTGAAAGTTTGTATAAAATGAGGAGCATATTCATTTCTCAGAATCTTCGTAAAATAAAAGGAAAACACAGCCCAACTAGGTAAGGATCAAATTCACATCCTTCGTAATTCTCTCCCATATTGATTTTACAAATATAGGACAGCTAAGACTGTTTTGAGAACTGAATTATTCCCTGCATATTACTTATAAAATTATTGAAAATTGCAAGTTTGTAGGGCACATGGAGCAAAATCATCACTTCTCTGAATGTTTCTAAATAAAAACTAAAACAAACGTTCCCCAGGGTGAAGATCGAACTC